>ML107962.1:0-11942 GCA_003697995.1 Taxidea taxus jeffersonii
GTTATCAGTTTTGACTTTATCTGTTTCCGCCTCTGTTGGCTTCGCTTCCCCTTTTCTGGGGGGAGCCCTCCCCACGTGCAGTGCTTGGTGTGCGGGTGGGCCATCCTCCCAACCCTGCACCAAGATGTGCATCAGAGCCGCTGAGTGAGAGGAGTCCGGTGGATTTTGGGTTGAACCCACAGGGGAGGACATTCTTCTCCTTGGCTGGGAGCTGTGGGGACAGAGGCTGGTGGCCAGCTTCTTACCCACAAAGGGTAATTCTGCCTGGGAAGGACAGCAACATGGGGCCGAGCAAGGTAGAGAGAAAAGAAGCCACAAAAATATCAGATGATGTCCCAGGAGCCCCTGGATCCAGGACAGCCTCTAAAGTCGAGTCTACTCAGGGTTAATTTGCCAGTGGGTTTCCTTTTTTTTTTTTTTTAAGATTTGTTAATGTATTTATTTGACAGAGAGAGAGAGAGACAGCAAGAGAGGGAATACAAGGCAGGGGGAGTGGGAGAGGGAGAAGCAGGTTCCCCGCTGAGCAGGGAGCCCGATGCAAGGCTTGATCCTAGGACCCTGGGATCATCACTTGAGCCAAAAGCAGATGCTTAATGACTGAGCCACCCAGGCATCCATGGGTTTCCTTTTTTTGCTACAATTCACTTGGGTTGGCCTTTTTTCACTGAGGGAGCGATAGAGGGCCTAATATAAAGGACACCCTGATCAAATGTCCCCTCCCCCCCGCCCCCTGGGCAGAGAGGGTCAAGTCCTCCACTTGGGCCCATGTTGTCTTCTGTTGCCCCAACTGTGAGTTGCATGAAGGCAGGTCCAGGTCTGATTGAGCTTGGCACCTGGGACCAGGCACAGAGCAAGTGCTCAGACAAGGTTTGTTGAATAAATTAGTGAATAATCCCCATTCAGGGCCAGGAAGTAGTAGAGATATTGAGGGAAAGGCCAACATCCCAAGGAATTTAATGCTTTCGATATTTCTCCTCCCTCCTCTTCCTCCTTCCCTCCCTTCTCCCATCCCCCTTGGAATTTCCAAGCTGAAAAGCCCATGAGATGTGAGATCCTCATTACTGCCTTAGAAGGTGAAACTCCTGAGTCATGCTACTGGCCTGGGCTGGCTGGGCTCTAGCGGGTGGGGAGGCACTGGGGCTCCTGATCGGCCCTTACCTCCAAAGGCTGAGCGGCCAGGGGCTCTCCAAAGAGGCAATCAGAGGCACTGTTTACATGCTAGAGCCTGTTTTTCTCTAACTTCTTGCAAATTGGACTGAATGTGCTAAATACATAATGAATCTGTTAAACTCTTTAATGCATTTGAAGTACTTATTGATTTCCTTGTTGATTACATATAATTTGCTGAACTGATTTGGCTGTGTGACTTGAAAGGCATTTGGGGGAGATCTCTGTAATTTGTCAATCAGCTCATCCTGGACTTTAGAATGAATACAGAATGATACATTAAAAAAAAAAGTTTCAGGGTCGTGATCCAGACTATCTTCGATGGATGGGGACCACATTCAAGGCAGCAAATTTTGGGCTGGATTCCAATTATGTGCCAGGCCCCGTGTGAGCTGCTGGGGTTTCGCTGATGAATAGGAGTGCATTTCTGACCTTGGTGGGAATCAGAGTCTGTTGCAGAGGTGGGTAGACAGGCCCACAGAGTTCATAATTGAGAGAGTGGGAGCATGGAGGAAGAGCATATAAATTCATTTTCAAAGGTCAAAGGAATTTTCAGAGAAAATTTGACCTTCGAACTGGGTGGTAAAAAAATCTGCCGGAGGTTCCAGGCAGGGTAGGTACAGCAGGTGTCTGGTGTTCTTATCTGCCCAGCTTCCTCTTCCCTTCTTTGAGAATCGCACCCAGGTTTTCTTTGAGAACTCCCCTCCCCCATCCTGCATGTCATGAGGCCCTGGTAGAAGCAGGTGTGCCCCCAGCCACACCCCATACCAAGATGTGGGTCCTTCAGACTTTGCTCCCGGGACTCTCCCTTTGCGGTGGCCTATCACAGGGACAGAAGGCAGCTGGGGCTGAACCATCCCAAGATGGTTCTTAGGTTTCTGCTGCTGCGATTCAGGCCCTACAGGCTCTTTCCTTCTCAACTCTCAGTCTATGAGCTGTTCAGCAACCAGTGGCGGTTTCTGTCACTTATGATCAAGTCTCCAAATGACCTATAAATATGGAGACCCTTTCTCTCCACTCCCCCAATGGAGGAAATTGATCCTTCCTCCTTAGCAAGACCACAGTCCCAGGGCCATGCCTCTGCCAGAGCAGCCCTGTGGCCCCAACCCGCCATTTATATCTCCATCTTTGAGTTCTCCAGTGAGCTCAGAACTTGTATATCTGACTGCCTCACTAACACAGCCACTCGGATGGCTAATACACTTCCAAAACATGTACGGGTCCCCATTGCCCTTTCTCCTTCAACAATGGCTTCTTCTCCCATCCCAGAAAATGGCATTATCACCCACCCCCAAAATCAAGCTAGTTGTTATCTAACTGGGCTCTCTCTCTGCCTGCCCTATCCCAATCCCATTCATCTGCCAGTCCTCTTGGTTCTGCCCCCGACTTCCATTTTGTTTTCTTTCTACACTGACTCTACCAACCTAGATCTGGGCATCCTATAATACAGCTTCTTATATCCGATCTCAGATTCTACAACCCTGTATACGCCTCTGCTTTAAATCCTTCCATGGCACTCCATCGCACTTGAGATGAAATTCAATTTCTGGGATCTGGTACCTTCTGCTCCAATAGGCCCCTTTCCTCTCCTTGTCTTCACTTCCTACCTTCTTCCCTCAGCCAATTGGCCTTCTGGTTCCTGAAACCCATGGCGTACCTCATGGGATTTGTTCTGGCCGTGCCTTTGCCTGGGATATGTTTCTCCTCTATCGCTTCCTGGTGGCTCCTTCTCAGCATTCTGGATCAGAGTCTCAGCTCAAAGGTCATCTTCTCAGTGAAGCCCCCCTTGATCACACTGGGCCCCTTTCTCCCCCATACCCAGCACCTCTCTCACATGATCTAGATCTAGTTTTATTTTTCTCCTCGCACACATTACTGTCAGATCTGGCCAGTCCATTCATTCGTCTTTCCCCACTGCAATGAGGGCTCTCTCAGAGCAGAGTCTTGTCCATTTGTCCATTGCTGTTATCCCCATCGCCCTGCGCAGGCTGTGCTCAAACATTTCCATTGTGCAAGCAAACAGGTGAGTGAACGGACGAATGATTCAAGAGCATATATTCTCGGTGTCCTTGTCAGATTATATTATGGAACCGTCTCTCCTAGTAGACCGAGCTCCTCAAGGACAGGCACTGGCTCTGTTTTTAATCTCAATATCTCCAAGACCCAGCAGATAGCTGGTACATGGTGGATGTTCCTCAGACGTGTGTTAAAAGAATACAGAAGTGGGCACCTGGATGGCTCAGTCGGTTAAGTGTCTGCCTTCTGCTCAGGTCATGATCCCTGGGTCCTGGGATCGAGCCCCGCATCGTTGGGAATCTCTGCTCAGCGGGGAGCCTGCTTCTCCTTCTACCCCTCCCTCCTGCTCGTGATCTCTCTCTCTCAAATACATAAATAAAATCTTACCAAAAAACGATACCGAAGCAAATGGCATTTGGGGCAGAGGGAAGGGGAGAGGGGAAAGCGTGGTGGGTGGATTCGCGTTACACAGATCTACACTTCTTGGAGAAACACTCAACACTGAACATAACTAGGAGCGCGTGCGTGCCCACACACAGTTGCCGGGGAGAGATGAGGCAACAAAGTTCCCTCTGATAAAATCTTCACAGTGAAGCCTCCCTTCCCATGCCACGCTGTGAAATGATTTCCAAGGATCAGGGCCCAGAGGGGGAAATGATGAAAGTCAGGAATTTCCACAAGAGGAGAAGTGGTGGGAGGGAGACTTTGATAAACGCCCAGACTTTAAAAGACCGCAGAGTTAAAAGGGACTTAACATTTTTCTAGGCCAGAAGTTGTCAACTGCTAGCAAACATTAGAATCACCTGGAGCAGATTCGTAGGGTCCATTCCCAGAGATTCTGATTCTATAGGTCTGGGCTGAAGTTTCCTTCTATCTGTGAGTCTATATTTTTGCAATTACCCCCTGGTTCTGACACAATCGGCATTGACTCCGCAGGCCAGAGAAAGCCTGAGCTGAACCAAATGTTATTTGATGCCTTAAATTCTCTCTGTAACATCATCCCTTCTGAGGGCCTTTCATCCGGCCTGCGATCCTCATAGTAACGGGAGCTGCCTGTCTTTGGGCATCTAAGACTATTAGGAGATTTTATTGCTAGAGGGTGGGGTGGGGGAGAGGAATGCCATTTGAGGCAGAATGCACAGCATTTATAAAACGTGCTAAGAAGAAAAAATGCTGGTTTGTTGTGAACATGCGAGTGACGGAAGACAGCTGGAGCACTGGATTACAGGAAGATATGCAGAGCCTGAAAGTGGAAACTGCAGACTGAAGCCAGATCAGGGAGTCCTCGGATGCCAAATGGTGAAGTTTGGTCAAATTACCAGGCACTGGGGACTTGTTGAAGAGTTTTCTGGAAGGAATATCTTACTTAAACCAGCCCAGCTGGGGTATGATTTCTATTTGTCATAGATTGATCCAAAAAGACCCAGTTTCTTTCTCTCCCCTTCCCTGAATCTGCTACCTCAGTGTTGACTCTATTACCAGACCTCATGTCACAAGATGGCTGCAGCAGTTCCAGCCATTCTAATTCCTCTCTACGTGAAGAGAGCCACAGTGTATTTCAGAAATTTACAGAAAGTATTGAGGGCGTCTCATTGGCTGTGACTGGATTCACGTGTCCATCTCTGAACCAATCACCATGACACAGGGAATACAATAATCGGGTTGGCCAGGCTTGAGGCACACATCTATGGAAAGGTTAGAGTCAACTCTACTGGAAACAAAGGGACTGCTTGTGGAGGATGGGAGGTCCCCAGAAGGAGATTTGATGAGTCATTGTAGAATGATTTATTCAATATCTACAGAGAACTGGGGCCAGGGAATGGGAGAGTGTGAGGTGGAGACCGTGAAGTGGCACAGGCTGAATGTTTTGGAGGAGACAACCTAGATTGCCCAGTGCTTCGCGGGTCGAGGTCTGGCTTGGCCTTTTACTTCCTGGATGGTCTCGGGCATGTCCCTCATTCCTCTGAGCCTTATTCTTCATTTCTAAAGCAGTGCATGAACTGTGTCTTCTAGAGAGTTGCTGTCAGGACCCCATGAATTAGGTAGTTCCCAGCACATCGTAACTACGCCATAAAAAAGCAGCAGTTACAACATTTCCTTGATCGTATGACAGCAATTGATTATAGATGAATCATTGGTTTAGTAAGAGAGAGAGAAAAAAGCTGCCCTGTGAATTGTATTTCAGAAATGGTAAAATGTGAGAAAGCGTCTTTGGGTTGAGGAAATGGACAGTGATGATGACGCTGGTGGTGGTGGGGACTGGGGCAGTTGATCAGTGGGTAAAAGGTAAGAGCACAATTTGGAGTTGACACAGTCGCACATAAACCCTGGTTTTGACACCTACGGCTGCCTGAGGTTAAGATGCATGAACCATTAAAAAAAGGATCATCCCTCTCCTTGCCCCCTCCGTGCCTCAGTTTCCCTTTTCATTCTCCTATCTCATGCCACCAAACGTCACAATTTTTGCCTTCCTTATGTGTATTTGTATTCGCTTACTTTCATACAATTTTTTAAAAATAATCCAACTGTTTTGATAATTTAGGAAAATTCCTTCTAGAAAATTAAAAGGTAGAGAGCCTCCTGTGTCATTCCCACCCCCTGAAGATAACTCTTTACTACTGGATTGGATTTCTTTCTCTGGTGTTTTTTCTGTGTAGAAGGTTTTGTTGTTGTCACAGTAGAAATCATCTATAATTCCAATTTTGTATCCTGCCTCCCTCCCGGTTATTACCAGCTCTCCCCAAATAGAATTTTAATGACCGTAATATAGTTCATCATGTGTCTAGAAGTGGTTCACTTAATCATGTTCTATTTTTGAACACTCACTAGTTTCCAAGTTTTACTGGAGTTGAGAACAGAGGGATGAACAATTTTCTGTAGAAACCGATTTCGTATTTCAGATAACATCATGAGTTAGTAATCTTGGATGTAGAAATATTGGGACAAGAGTTGGGACATGTTTTCAGTTCCTGTTGCCAGTGTGTCTTTTTTTTTTTTTTTTTTTTTAAAAAATTTTTTTTTTCCTATTATTTTATTTATTTACTTGTCAGAGAGAGAACAAGCAAGGGGAGCAACAGGCAGAGGGAACAGTAGGCTCCCCATTGAGCAAGGACCCTGATGTGAGACCCGATCCCAGGAGCCTGGGATCATGACCTGAGTCAAAGGCATATGCTTAACCGACTGAGCCACCCGGACGTCCCACTAGTGCATCTTTCAAGATAGTTTTAACACCATGCGATCTTACAGATATCTGTCAGGCCTGTTTCAAATGTTTGGCATGTATGTAGCTGCGTGTGCAGAAGTGCACACGTGTGTTTAGCATCTGTCATGAGTCACCCCCGGGGCTGGGAAGAGTGGGTCTCTGTAACCAGGGAAACAGCCCTTCAAAAGCCTGCCACCCCCAGCTCAGTGTTAAAATAACCCAAAGAGGCTCCCGTAGGAGCAGATTGGAGTGTAGGTGCCATTTATCTTCCCAGTTCTGGCTCAGGTGCTCGATTTTGGCTTTAACCCGGGCCTCCTCCCTCGACGGGGATGTGGTCTCAGACAAGAACTTCTTGCTCGCCCTCCCCACCCCCCTGCGCAGCACAGAGTCCCCTGGGCAATTTCCTCAGGGCTTCAGCGACCATTTCCCCCCTGTGCTTTCTTGTCCAGCAAGCTCTCCTCTGTGCTCTGTCCCCACGGAGATCTGCCCCTGGAACAGTCTGCAAGAAAATACCCTGGGATATGAGACTACACATCAGAACTTTTCAAATTCTCAAAAACGTTCTCTTGCGTGTGACAAATAATCCATGTTCAGAAAGGTGCATGCCATCCAATTGTGTGGCTTCAGTGGCAGATGCATGATGATTCGTTTATTTGTTTGACACGTACTGTTGAGATTCCAGTGTGTGCCTGACCCCACGTTGGTACCCTGCTCTCAGGGAACTCTCATCTCAAGGACAGGGACACAGGACAAGCAATCACACAAGTGAATAAGGTTAGTAGGTTGAGGAAGTGCCAGGAAGGAGGTGGACAGAGGCAGAGAAGGGCCACTTCAGACAGCCTGCTCAGGGTGACTTCCCGGAGGAGGTGAGTTGGGAGCAGAAGCCTGAGTGAAGAGGGGCTGCCCATGCAGAGGGAACAGCAATCTTGGCAGAGGGAACAGCAAGGAAAAGGTCCCAACCTGGAAATAAGCATAGGTGTTTGAGGATTAAAAAGATTATAATCTCATCTAATCTGGATAATCTGGACCAAAATGATGAGGGCCAAGTGGAATGAGGGTGAGGGCAAGGCAGGCAGAAGCAGTATCACACAAAGGTCCTGTTGGCTACAGGAAGGTCGGATTTGATTCCACAGGCCATGAGAAGCTGCTGGAGGGCTTTACCTAGCGGAGGGGTGTGATATGATTTCTAGTTTTAAAGGGAGCACTCTGGGTGATACATGGGGCAAGAGAGGGAATAGCCAGGCTAGTCCGATGGCCATGGATGGCCTCAATTTAGGAGTGACAGCTGGAACTGGGATGGGGCAGTGGAGGTACAAACAGGCCAGGGAGACAGAGCCCCTGAATCTCCCAGGGTTGTTTTTTTTTTTTTTTAATTGAGATGTAATTCACATCCCATAAAATTTACCATTTCCAAGTACACAATTCAGTGATTTTTAGTATATTTAGGTTGTGTAACCATGGCCACTATCTAATTCCAGAACCTTTCCACCATCCCTCAAAGAAACCCCATACCCAATTAAGGGTCACTCCCCATCTCACCCTTCTCCTATTCCTTGTCATCACTTATTTCTAGGGATTGGACTGTTTGGTACATTTCATACAGATGCAATCAGGCAATATATGTTCTTCTGGGTCTGCTTTCATTGACTGAGCATGTTTGCAATTCGTCTGTGTTGTCCCTTGAATCGGAACTTCATTTCTTTTTATTGCCAAATAGTATACATCATACAGACCCATCACCTTTTGTTTATCCATTTGCCAGTCGATGGGCATTTGGGTTGTTTCCACATCTTGACTCTTACAAATAATATTGCTATAAATATTCCCATTCAGGTTTTCATGTGGACATATGTTTTCAGTTCTCCTTGAGTATATTTCTAGGAGCGGAATTGCTGGGTCATGTGGTGACTTTATATTTAACTTTTCAGGAACTGCGGGCCCATTTTCCAAAGCTGAACCATTTTGCTTTTTCTCCAGCAATGGATGAGAGTTCCAAGCTTCTATCCACTCCCTCCCGAGCCAGCACTCGTTGGCTATCCTTTTCAGTACAGCCATCCTAGTCGGTGGGAAGTCATATCTCACCGTGGTTTGACTTGAGTCTCTCTGATGGCTAATGATGTTGGGCATCCTTTCATGGGCTTTTCTTCTTTGGAGAAATGTCTATTCAAAACCTTTGTCCACTTTTTAATTGGGTCCCCTGACTGATAAGACTCTATATCACCCATGTCCTTGCTATTTCTTTAATTCCTTCTCTTCCTACCCTCCTCTCACTCATTGGATTCCAAACTTTCTGGCTTACTTTCTATTCTTGAGGTGAGCCTCGGGGCCTCAGGGTGTTTTCATATTCCCTTCCTTTGCCTGGAATCCTCTTCCCCAGATAATCTACAAGGCTCACTCCCTCACTTCATCCAGATCTCTGCTCCAATGTCCCGTTTCAGAGTGACTCTGTTGCCTCGCCCTGCTCTATCATGAACTTGTCTGTATATTTTCAGCCTTATCAGAGCAAAGCCTTTGTCATGTTCTTGCATCCCCAGCACCCAGAGAGTGCCTGGCATAGAGTGGGCAGCCAATAAATACTTGTTAAATGAATAAATGAAATAACACAGACCCAAGTTTGAGATCATACAGCTATTAGATATCCCAACTTAAAACTTCTGAGCATGGTAGCTCTGTTCACAGTGACTTCAAGAGAGGGGTGTGGCAGGGGGAAAAGATAATGTTCCTGATGGGCGCACTGTGGAATTAAGATGTCTTTAAGGCATCTTGGAGAATCAGCAGGAGGGCAGGCAGGGCTGGAGCTGGTACTTAGGAATCATGGGCACAATGATGGTAAGGAATCATAGGAGCCTCCCTGGGTCGGGGAGGGAGGTGGGAGGGGTGGGAAGAAATGGGGGTCTGTCCTGTGGGAAAAGGGGGAAAGAACACCAAGATGGGGCATGGGGAGGGAGTAGGGGTGTAGTGAGAGTCAAGTGTCACAGAAACATTGAGGAAGAGGAGACCTGGAAAACAGCCCTGCTTTCAGGCACAGTGAAAAAATGAGACCTGGAAATATATTTCCCAAATCAATTGTTGCTTTAGTCATCCTTAGCAAAATAAACTGGCATTTCAAAAATAACCACAAAGTTTAAAGCTAAAAGCAGAGGAGTTATTCCCAGTACAGAAAGGACTGTTTTTAATCAAAGCAATGGAGTTTGGCATTTTCTCTTAAGGTCCCAGACTAGGAGCTCACCAGTTCCACTGAGTCTACCATGGGGCCAAGCATATCTTTAAAAAATACAGAATTTGTTGCTCACATTGAAAAACTGGGAGATTTTGCATAAAAACCTAATTTCAAGCTTCTTTGAACAATTGGAATATTTGGGCACGCTGACCCCTAATTCCAATGAGCTGCTTTCTTTATTTTACGTGTAGGTTAGGATATTTTGGATAAGCAAAGAATGTTAGAAAACCTTTTTTTTTTTTTAAAGATTTTATTTATTTATTTGACAGACAGAGATCACAAGAGAGAAGGCAGAGAGAGAGGAGGAAGCAGGCTCCCCGCTGAGAAGAGAGCCCGATGTGGGGCTCCATCCCAGGACCCTGGGATCATGACCTGAGCCAAAGGCAGAGGCTTTAACCCATTGAGCTACCCAGGCGCTCCTAGAAAACCTTTTTGACTGAGAAATTTAAAACAGACTGAGAAATAGAGATGAGGAGAGAGACAAAGACTTAAAAAAAAATCATAATCATAATACCATTGTCATATTCAACACAATTAATGGTAATTCCTTAATATCATCTGATATCCAAACTCTGTTCAGTAGGACCCCCCACAGTACATTTGGTTGCCGGGTCTCTTAAATTTCTTTTAATCTATAATTAGTTCCTTCCACGCTCCTCTTTTCCCCCTTTCTTTGTTGAGGAAAGTGGGTCATTTACCCTGTAGAACTTCACATATTCTGGGTTTAACTGCTTGTTTCCTCCCGCTGGATTGTATTTCACATGCTTGCCTTTCCTTCTAAACCCATGGGAGATTAGGTCCAAATCATTGCCTTCTTTTTTTGCCAGTATTACTTGGTGCTGCTGAAGGCTTATAATTTTTTATTTTTAAAAAAATTTTAAAGATTATTTTTTTATTTTGGAGAAAGAGACAGAGAGTGAGCATGGTAGGGAGGAGTAGAGGGAGAGAGACTTATTTTTCTTCAAGATTTTATTTATTTATTTGACAGAGAGAGAGACACAGTGAGAGAGGAAACACAAGGAGGGGGAGGGGGAGAGGGAGAGGGAGGAGCAGGCTTCCTGCAGAGCAGGGAGCCCAGTGCGGGGCTCTATCCCAGGACCCTGGCATCATGACCTGAGCTGAAGGCAGACTTTTTTTTTTTAACTTATTTATTTGACAGACAGAGATCACAAGTAGGCAGAGAGGCAGGAAGAGAGAGGAGGAAGGAGGCTCCCTGCTGAGATGAGAGCCCAATGCGGGGCTCGATCCCAGGACCCGGAGATCATGACCTGGGCTGAAAGCAGAGGCTTTAACCCACTGAGCCACCCAGGCGACCCTGAAGGCAGACTCTTAATGACTGAGCCACCCACCACATTGGGAGAGGGAGTCTTAAGCAGACTCCTGATGAATGCTGAGTGTGGAGCCTGACACGGAGCCTGATCTCAGGACCCTGAGTTCATGACGTGAGCCAAAGCCAAGAGTCAGAAGCTTAACTGACTGAGCCACCCAGGTGCCCATTTCGGTCCACATTTTTAAGAATGATGAGCAGATCTCGCCATAACATTCACCCTCAGAGCATGGGTGACCATTGTTCTGGTTCACACATTCCCAACCTGGGTGATAATGCCTCCAAAGAGACCAAAGTTAGTTTTTTTGGGGGGGTGGGGTAGGAAAAAATCTTATTCTTCTAATGTAGAAAGCAAAGATGTACATACAGTACATAAATGGAAATACAGTGTATCTGTGGCATTAAAATTTCATGGGAGGGGGTGTGATTAGGAAGAAAAAATGTCTCAAAGGGCTCCTTAGGGGAATGATAATGAAAAAAGGGCCCCGAGGAATACTGGCATGGATGTATTACTTCATTAGGGATTGCAAATTGGTAATTTCCCAATGCTATCAGTCCTTGGCTATGATTCTTTTATAAAGAAGAACTTCTCCTTATCAACGATTTGGTTTCTTTCTGAAATCTAATTCATACAGGAAAGGCAAGATAAATGCTTATCCTTTGCTTGTCAGTTTTCAGCATAATGAGTTGGTGTCTAGCAACTTGCAAAGGAACCAATGAGATTTCTTAGTATTACTTTGAACTTACAGATTTCATATGTTGGGTGTGAGTTTTCAATCCATTTTAGTGAATACTTTTCTGGAGGCTCAAATTAATCTTGCTTCTACCAATAGAACCCCTTCAGATAGTGCCTGTGTCCATCGATGTGTTTCCAAGTCTGTATTCTTGCTTTCAGTCATGACAAGATATCCCGGATTGATCTTGGACATGTCTTCTCTGGATCTTCAAATACACTGGTTCCTTTCAGAGGGGAAGGGAATGGTATGCAGAGAGCACAGTGTGAGTGCTAA
>ML107962.1:16942-29180 GCA_003697995.1 Taxidea taxus jeffersonii
ACTCCTGTCCCCATCACCCAGGGCTTCTTCTCTTGTTAGACATACTCAGGGCTCCCCCAAGCCCTTGCGCTGAGTCTTTTTTGTTTTCCATCTGAAGCTTGCTCGTTAGTAGGTTTCTCAGAAAATGATCAGGAGAACAATATTCTCCGTGGTCTTTGAAGCTTATAACAGTTTGTGCTGTGCCTTTTTTAACTTGATCTCTTTGACTGGAGATGAAACCCTTGACTCTTATTTCCTTTCCTTGAACTTCTTAAACATGTCATTCTTTAGAGTTCTGGCATAAAGTGTTTCTGATGGCTAGTTTGATATCTGATGAAACTGATTCTCCTTCCCGCTCCAATAACTTGTTCATTTTATCTAGATATCCAATGTACTGTTTTCTTTTAAAGTTCAAATTTCTACTAAAATATGTCTTGGGGTTGGCCATTTGGGGTTGCTTTTCTCAGATTGTATAATTCAAGTGATTTTCTTTTTCTAGAAAATTTCTCAGGTTATAGATTTTGCTATTTACTTCCTTATGTTGCATTTTCTCCTCCTTGGGAACTATTATATACACGTTGGATAGTTTACTCTATCTTTTGTGTCTATCATTCTCTGCAAAATCTTTCCTTAGGGACGTTTTCATTTCTGTGGCACTTCTTTTCCATTTTTGGCCCTGTCATTCTCTCACAGTGATTTTTGTCTGGTGTTTATTAATTTTATCTCTAATTCTTTCCTGAGCTTTTCTAATTCTGTTTTATGTTATTCTTTCTTAACTCCTAGCCGCAATCTTTTTATACTTTTTTTCTTCTAGCTCATTTTGAAATAATAGGTTATAGTTTTCCTTTGCTTAGAGTGATAGGTTTCTAATGTCTTTTTATCCCTCACAGATCTATTACTATGATAATTATCCTGTTTTTTAAAAAATTCTTTGATCACTATCTTTCTACGTTTAGTTATATTTAAGCTCAGTGGGTTTCCCCAAACTTTCTGAAGGAAATACCTGTTGCTAAGAGATAATTTTCAGAAATAGGTAAGATCACAGATCTTATACGGATACAAATATGAACACACGTTAAAAACTGTATTCTGGTTGTTAATCAACAGGGGAACCAGGCAGATGTTATAACTAGCTCTGAGAAAAAGCCAGAAAGCACACACTTATATGGAGTAAAAGAGTGTCCAAATGAATTGTAAATGAAGGCAAACTGTGAGCACAGGGAGGGGGCAAGACAGGACAGAACCTACATTTCTGTCAGTTACATGCTAGTTACAACCTGCATATCTACCAGTTACATGCTAGTTATGCAGCTGGAAAAGAGACCCCCACAGACTCGGAGTCTAGTAAGGCCTAGGGTGAGCTATAGACAATGCAGTTTTCCAGGGAAGTATAGGATGGTGGCTTCCCTGGGCAGGGTGAGGAGTGGGCAGTGCTCCAAGCTGCTGCACTGAACGGTGGACTCCAGCCTGGTACAGAGGACTTGCCCTCACTGTGCTAAGAGACCTGACTCAGCTGTCGCCAGGCGTCCACCTACATTAGGCCAGGTCTCTGAACATGACCCCAGGCTCTGGGCTGAGTCTTTGCTCAAGAAAACACAATATGGCCAAACCACAAAATATCTGTTGCCCCCACCCACAGGGCCCACATTGCCACACCATTGTCATTCTCTCTTTATCACCTTCCTCCCATTTGCTCCAGGCCCCTTTTAATTCCCCCTTTGTTCTCCCTTTAGGAACCTAAGTCACCTTGGTTCCGCATCAAAGCTGGGCTCCATTTCTGCCCAAGACGACCTGCCTCACGGCCCTGGTCTCACTAAACTCTGTCTCGATGCCTCCGACATGGGTCCAGTGCAGTTCCAGGGCTCTCTTCTGCTGTCCCCACAAAGCACTGAAAATGGTAATCTCTCAGTGAGGCCAGCACCCTGTAGAACTCTAGTTCCTAGGGGCCCCTCCCCAACAAGCAGCTAGACCTTTTTCCACCTTGGCCCACAACCTTCCTGTGTGGTGGCTAGGTCTTTCTACATGCTGCTCTCAGCAGATTTCCCCACTGCAGCTCTGTCTATTCCCCATCCCCATCATACCCCTGCATTTTGGAGAACCCCAAGGGCCCAGGCCCCCTCTGTCCCCTTGCACTCACTCTCCCATCACAGCCTGTCTAGGCCCCTGCCAGTCCTGCATTCATATTTACTCCCGGGTCCTCCAGACCACCTTCTCCAGGGGGCTGACTATAGGCAATCTCTGCAGTTCCAGCTCTTGGGACTTCTAGAAGTCTGGTCTTCCTTCACCTGCTCCCACACCGCTGGGACCCAGGCGCCTCTGTCGCCATCAGTGACTTGGCTCCAGCCTCCCATATCCTGGGGTATTTGGTCACCAAGGTGTGTGAAAGTGTCCTCTGCAGCTTCTTTCCTTTTGCTCCCCTCCGGATTCTGTCCATGACTGTAGGAGGACATGGGGATGCTAAGAAATAACACTGACACTGTTTCCACCACTGGCTGTGGTCGCACCTGCTAGACAGGACAGGTACTGTCTCCAGCGCCAGGGAGGGTCCCCAGCAGGTGGCTTCACTTTCTTACTCAGGATATACAGCCCCAGCGTGGCCCCAAAGGTCTGTTTCCACAGAGTCTGTATCTGCTCTGGGCCTACTTCCCATACCAAGCATCTGGCTCAGTGCATTGTCCCAGAACCTAGCTGCTTATACATTTTTTAAATATTTTACATTTTTTTCTTTATATTATCGAAGGAGTCCTTCTTTTCTCTGTCTTTTTTTCCTTCTTTCTTCCCTTCTTTTTTTTTCCTTTCCTTCATCTCTTTTTGTCTTTTTCTACACTGTCTGCTTTGTATTAAAATGGATGAAATTCAGTCTCTCTCAGGCACTTCCCAGGCACTTTCTTGCACTCTCCAGAATCGGCTTCCTCATCTGTGAAATGGAAACACTATATACACATCAGAGATCTTGAGGAGGGTAAGCCCACGTGTTAAGTGGGTCCTCGTGGGCTGGTGTTCGGCTGTGTCTCGGGACAGAGCGCTGCCGGTCAAGTACATTGCCAAGTGTCCTGTTTGCGTGTATCAAATAGTTGTACAGTTTGTTTTGTTTTTAAAAACAGATGTGTATACAGAATGTTTTAAAAGTCCTCTTTGAAGAAAGATCCCCGCTGGGAAGAAAAAAAAAAAGAAAAAGAAAAAGAAGGAAACTAGGAATTCAGATCCTTTTTCTTCAGTCAGTCGCTGCTTCCCCGCCCTGGTCAGGGTTGCTCACAGGAAAAGAAAAAGAAAAAGGCTTTCTGCCCACGATTCAAATTAACCCCTCTTCTGACCATATTTTTTTTCCTTCTGAGTTGATATCTTCCCGTGCCACATTTTTTTAGCCTTTTAAAAACCTGCCAGAAATGATTAGAAAGGAGAACAAAAGGACTGGGGACTCTGAAAAGGTAAAGACTCCGCATTTGAATTCAATCACCTCTTTTATGATGCAAATACGGCCCCCTTTGATTCTGCCTTCCGTGTGGGATTCAGTGGAGACTCTCGGGATAAATGGGGCCCAGATGCAGAAATGAAGGTTCCCCATTTCTCAAGTCCCCTTTCGCGAAGGAGTCTCCTCCCACAGTCCCAGCTGGGGCCCCTGTTCCCGGTGGGGACATAAATGTTGAATTATTGCTCCTAGCTCAGAGCTAACCACAAGCCCTCAAGCCCCATCCTCCCGTGGCCCAGAGTTGACTCTACCATCCAGGTGCAGGTCTGGGTGGTGCTTCCTGCCTGATGGAGGACATCAGGGCTTACATTTCTACTGAGCGCTTGCTGAGCGCCAAGCACTTTCTCCATGCCCTGTCTCCGTTCACGCCCCACAGCTGCGTGAGGTGAGCACTTCCTCCGATGAGCTCCCATTGTGCACACACAGACAGCCCGAGATTTACTCAGGTGGAGTCACCCCGGGATTGAAGTTCAGAGACTTGGCATCGCTACACAACAGGCACAGGGACGGGAGCCCCAGCTTGGGTTTGGGTGTCATTCTGGACCCTGAGTTGGCAGAAACAGAACCAAACAGGAGGGCTGGCATCATGTGGTCAAAAGGAAGGGGAAGAATGAAGGAGTGGATGAATGAGCGCATGAATGGGCAGGAGAGCCAAAAGAACCGGGGCTTTGGAGCCCCGCCTCTGGGTGCCAGTCCCAGCCACACCAGCGGCTTGCACTGGGATTTTGTACAGTTATCTAGTCTCCCTGGGTCTCAATCTGCTCACCCGTCAAATGGGGCCAGAAACAGCTCTATCTCGAGGTTGTGGGGAGGATCAAATTAAAAAATCCCCAGGGAAGTGCCGTGTTACTAATAGCAGTTTGCAGAGGGAGACGTACAATTTAATATTCAAACCAGGTGTTGTGTACTGACTGGCTGTGATTTCAGATCTGCTTGTTTATGGCTTCAGTGGAGCTGTTTGGTTCTGAGGGTGGGCTTGTATGTTACACTGGAGAAGCTGTGGCAGGACGATGTCACCAAAACCGTTGTGCTACTGAGTGCTTAACTATATGAAAATATGGAGGAACTACTAGGCGTTCCTAGTAAGGTTGAACAGACCTTTCAACCTTAAATACCAAGAATTCATGAGGACGTGCCGAGAGTGTTCAGTCTGCTGATCTAAATAGCTCTCCGAAGACCTTGGGACGTTAGATCCGGCCACAGCAAGGATACTCGGCTGGCAGTGGTGAAGACCATGCAGTGGCCCCATGAAGGAGATCACCAGGCCTGCCAGCACCTGAGCCTTAGTTTCACGAAAGCATTGTGCTCTAGCCATAAGCAGCTCCCGATTCATGTTGGTATCTGGACATCAGCTCTTGGCTGGCTAAGCCTGCTCTTCCAAGAACTACCTCTCAGAAAGCTATACCTAGCTCAACTTGGACTTTATTTCTTTCATCTCCCCTTTACCTGGAACAATAGTGTAATTAATCTACCATGGAGGCGTGTTATTTCTCTCCTGGCTTATTAAGAGATGTTATCCCGCGTGCTATTGGTTGAGAAATGTTATTATGATAAACTATAATTCCCATATTGAACCCGTGTTAAGTAAAATATTGGCAAAGACAGTCTCAGTCTCCGAGCACGTTTTGAACAAAACACCTGGGATTCTGGGAACCAGAGAGGGTGTTAATGAAAATGACATCTAGTCAATATGAATCCAGAGCCATTCTCCTTCTAAATGTGCAAATTGTGACTTGGGCTTCCCTAAGAAGAGCAACGTCTCAGGAGGAGGAGCTTTGGGAAGTATTCAGTGAGGTCATTAACTTAGCCTTCTTGGCACCTGCCTTTGAGTACCTGGCTCTGTCCTAGCCACTCACCAGGCTCAGGGCCACTTCATAGAATCGTGCTGTTTCAGGTTTTTTTTTTTTTTTTATGCTGTTTCAATTTAATTCGACAGAAGTCGAGATGATTGATGCTAGGTCTTATTTTGTGTATCAGAGCCCCATTTCTGCCTCTTACAGGCTGTATGATCTTGGATAAGTTATGAAACCTCTCTTTGCCTCAGTTTTGTTCCCTACAAAATGGGGACATTAATCTCCAAGCTTTTGAGTCCTAGGAGGATTTGGTGCTTAGCTCAGTCCCTAGCACACAGAAGCCCTTGATAGCTGGAGTTTCCGTTCTTCCCTTTGAGTGAACCATGGGGCCAGTTTGAGTATTGAAATTTGAGCAGCACAGAGTACAGTGAAATTAGGTTGCATGGTCGTGTGAAAACACATAACCAGAGCAGACACGAGGCATGGTCCGCTCCACAGCCCTGTGGCCCCCAGAGTTGGCCCTTGGGCTCACCTCTTCCTCCTCAAGCACCCACCTCTCTCTTCTCTGCTGAGGCTTCTCTCCTCAGGCAGATATACTCAGATGTACAGGGGGGCTGGTCACTGCTTCCCAGGGCAACCCCTAGAGGGCCGGGGAGGAGAGTCTGGATAAAGGCCCAGCCTCCCAGCTTCCCAGCCTCTGGGGGAAAGATCCTGATGTTTCTACACTGTTTCTCAGAGGGTCTCCTGAGGGCCTTATCTCCAGGTGCTAACAGCAGGAGCCCACTCAGGCAATACCCTGTATTGGCCTTTCTCCCTTCATTCTCCCAGTTCCCCACTGTTTTTCCTGGGGTCACGTATAAATAAACCACAAACCCAAGTCTTGTTCTTTGAAGAACCGAAAGTGAGAGGGTAATTGCTGAGAGGGTAACTGTTAGTTTGTGTGTTGGTGTGCCCTCCAGATTCATATGCTGAAACCCTGACTCCCAAGATGATGGTGGTAGGAGGGGAGGCCTTTGGGATGTGATCCTGTCCTGAGGCTTAGCCCTCTTGACTGGGATAACCTCCCTTATAAAGGAGACTTCTGAAAGCCCCTGTGAGGATGGCCACCAGTGCTGAAGCATGCTCTCTCCAGACATCAAAGCTACAGGTACCTTGATCCTAGCCTCCAGAGCTATAAGAAATCAATTTCTGTTGTTTACAAGCCTCGCAGTCTATAGTATCGTTAGAGCGGCCCCAACAGACTAAGTCAGTAACTGACATGTAAGTGTTGGCTGTGTGCCCGGTGCTGTGCCGAGCACTGTACAAGCACCACTTTGTGCAAAATAAATCCTCATCAAAATGTTAGGAGATGGGTATTATTATTATGCTCCTTCTACAGATGAGAAAACCGAGGCTCAAAGAGGTAAGTGATTTCCCCAGGTTCACACAGTGGCTTAGGAATTTTCCAAGACACAGTACCTGGGCCAGAAGCCAAGTCAGCACTGGTTGATTTACAGGGGTGGAAAATTTTTCCCCTCTTCCCTTTTAGGTTCTTTGGCTGATCTAATAATTAAATTGACATAGACAGATTAACAGGAGAAAAACAAACTGAATTTGTACACACGGGAGCCCGCTTCATAGAAATAGGAGACCCAAAGGCAATCAGGCAACTGAGGCTTATAGGCCACATTTTTTGGTTGGTTTTTATGTTTTGTTTTTTAACCAGGCATGACCGATTTACTCACAGCAGAGGGAGGACAAGGAGGTCGATGGAAGTGGGAACAGTGGTACCAAGGGCAGAAGAGAGGGCATTCCTGCAGCTCAGGTGTCCCTGCCCACCTCGGGGTGTTTCTGCTGCGGGTGTTTGTCCCGGGCAGGCTGTGGGCGGAAGGACAAACACCACTGGGGCCCTTTGAAGCAGGCGCGGACGGGTTCCAGACCATGCAGGGGTGGGGGGTGGGGGTCGAGCTCGCTGCTCTGGGCGCAGGTGTAGGAGCGGAGCTCGCAGGTGTAAGGCCGCTGGCCCGCCATCTGGTTGCTGCTGCTGGTGAAGTGCTTCCCACAGAACTCACAGATGCTCCCAGGCCCACGGCTCTTGCCCACAGGCTCTGGCATCTTCTTGGGCGACATCTGGCTCTTTGCAGGGTCATTTCTCTGCTGCTGGAGCCCCTCACTCTCTGTGGTGGCAGCTCCAGCACCCGCCTCAAGGCTGCGCTGGAAGGAGGCTCCTGATGGGGGCAGCGGCCTGGGCAGCTGGTTCCAGAGATTCAGAGCCGGTGGCAGGGGCTTTGCTGGCTTTGGCCCTGCGGGGGGTTCTGAGGGTGCAGCTGCTGGTGGGTCTTCCTTCAGCCCTCCTTGCTGCTCTGGGTCTAGGTATAGGGACGCTGGTCACTGGCAGAGAGCTGCCGTCCTGGATGCTGGCCCATGTTTACTATAGAAACTGAGGGTTTTCTATGGACCCGGCACAGGGCACTCTGCTTCTGGCCGATGCTCACCCAGGGGCCCTTGGCCTCAGCTTCCAACCCCACCACTGCTGACACAGCGGCAGCCACCTCTGCCAGCAGGTCCACTGGGGCCTCGGGTTCTATCTGGGAGATGGACAGTTCATGGTCCCACTGGGCATGGCACAGCAGTTTCCAGGCCCCTGCAGATTGTTTCCCACCAGGGAAGCAGCTCAAGGCCTTGGGGTTTTTGCATTCTGTGCCCAGGCAGGAGCTGGGACTTCTGGAAAGCTGGCAGTCCAACTTCTGGTGGTCCATGAAAGTAGTGGTGGCTTCCAATGGAAAGGCCAGCAGGCAGCAGCCGTGGGTCCACAGACAGATCTGGGTATTTGTCTGTCCAGGGCAAGCAGTTGTGAGGGTTGAGGGTCAGTGGCGTCCACAGCGCACGCTGGTTCTGTGGGCAGACGGCATGGAGGGGGGCCCCAATGGGCACGGGGCAGAGAGTGGTGGGGATCTCACTCGGACTGCCCCGGCGCAGGCACTTCCCTCCGGGAGA
The DNA here is from genome assembly GCA_003697995.1 of Taxidea taxus jeffersonii. Lineage (NCBI taxonomy): Eukaryota > Metazoa > Chordata > Mammalia > Carnivora > Mustelidae > Taxidea > Taxidea taxus. Next base: position 25,160 of record ML107962.1, read on the forward strand.
AGGGTCATAGCTCTGGGTGGGGCCTTAGAATCAGCACCTTTGGCTGGGGCTTCACTTCCACAGCAAGGTCTGGCTTCTACAGCTCGATATCCGTGTTGGCTGCGGTTGCGGGGTCTTGTGGTGGGACATAGGTCAAGGGCTGGGTGGGCTGGCAAGCGGAGGTGGCTTGGGCCAAGGGTGCTCAGGTGAGTTAGGGGATGGGGCTTCAGAGGGGAGAAGAGCAATTCACAGGCAGATGAGAAGAGTGGGTGTGTGGGATCAGATGTTTGCCCTCCACGCAGAGAAGTCTTTCAGCTAAATGTTCCTTTGGCACCTGCTTTCTTTCTGGCATAGGACCCCTATCTAAATTCTTGCAGGCATTTAAGGGAGAAGTGAAAGTTTCCCTGAGTCTGCTGGGTCTTGATTGCCTTCAGCTCAAAAATCATCCACATGTCCAAGTGGCACCCTGGAAGATGGCACAGTCTGCTTCCTTTTAATCCTGTTCTGATATGTCTATTTCATTAATTTGATGTGGGAAATCTCTGGGGGATTTTGAAGACTGACTTCTTGGGGGTGGTAGTGGGTTGACAGCTATCTAGATCAGAGAGATGGATGGGAAAGGAGTTACAGAAGAAATTAGGGTTCTGACAGATAGAAGAGTCTAGAGGGGCCTCAGAGGGAGGGGGCCAATGTGTTGTGATGCTATTCCTGGAGACATAAAGGCTCTGGTCTCTTAACAGAGCCATTCTCATGGCAACAGGGGCTCTCCCCCAGGCGAGAGGGGGCAGGTCACCCCGCTGTGTCTCTGCGGTGAGGCAGGTACGATGCGGGGGAAATGATCATTCGTGGGTCAGGGACACGTTTCTAGGGCGAGGGGTCCCAAGCCCTCCTCTTCCTCACTGCAATAGCATCCACCAAACTCAGGTCTTTGGCCTCTGAGGACCTGCTGAGCTTGGGGAAGCAGAGCCCTTCCCGTGGTGCTCCCCATGCTCCCTGCACCCGGAGTGCTTACCTCTGCCGTGGCACTTCTGAGGCAAGGGGACTGGGAAGAAGCCTTTAATTTTAGCTCTTGCTAACAAATGCATGACTAGATTACCAGGAAACATCATTCCAAAATTAGACAAATTCCAAGAAGAAAAGTGTAGGGTTCTTTTTGTTTGTTTGTTTTTTTTTTTTTTTTTTTACATCTGGAAGGAATGAAAGTCTGGAAAACCTCCCAGTGGAGGCCAGAGAAGGGAAAATGAAGATTCACTGCCTCGGGAACCTGCCCTCCAGAGACCCAGACTCAAACTCCGAGTCCCAGCCGGGCTCCGCCTCTTGCTGGCAGATAGCCTCCAGACCAGCCATAGAAGCTCTCTGCTCCTGCCTCGTGAATGGCAACACATACAGATCGCTTAGCACAGTGTCTGAGGCGTGGGAAATGCTCCAATAATTGTAGCAGAGCCAAGGGCCCCTGGGGTATAGCACCCATGAAAAATGGAGATAGGGGAGGAGTCAGGAAACCCTCAGCCGCTGGTACGGACCTGACATGTGGCCAGAGCAGTGGGGAGTTGTAGAGCTGAGATCATTTTTAGAAGATTCCCGCTGGACAGAAACGGCCCGAGTGCCCCTGCCATGTGCCATGCCTGGCAGGGACTTCCCAGGAAGAGCACGGCCTCAGATAGAGCTGGGTCCCTAGGGCTGTCGTGGCAAGACACCTGCGGTAGGACGCACTCCTTGTGACTGAAAGGCAAGTTTTTGGAGGGAACACCGGGAGCACACATGTCTGTGGCTGCCACTGGCGATCTCCTCCCAAGCGCACCCGGGCCCTCATGGTGCTCTGGTCTGCAGCTTCCTGAGGGAGGTGGTCGGTCATTCTCCTGGTCTCTCTCCAGCTTCTGGAGCAGGCACGGGTGTCTTCCAGGTCCACTCTGTTTGACATCCCCCAGCTATGTGAGTTCTCTAACCTCACGGGTCCAGCAGCCAAGTGAGGGTCCAGTTTTGTCCCCTCTGCCACCGCTCCCGTGGAGGGACAGGTGCTAAGCCTTCTCGCAGCTGATGCTGCTCTTGGCCAGGTGGCTGGCTTTGGCCGGTGGGACACCAAGCAGACACAGTGTAAACAGAGGCTTCATCAGTGCTTGTGCCCTGGGGCTTCTCTCTCCGGGGAACACCATTCGGAGGCCGTGCCAGGAAACCAGTCTAGCCTGTTGGAAGACGAGAGGCCGTAAGGTGTCCCAGTTAACGGCCAGCATGAACTACCAAGCAGACCTTCTGGCAACGAATGAGGCTACGTGAGTGAGGCCAGGTGAACCTGCAGAAAAATCACCTGCCCAGCCACAGAATCAGGCAAAGTCACGAATCCTCATTGTTTAAAGACACTGCTCAGAGTGGTTCACTCTGCAGCAATAACCCACGGACCCGTGCAAACACCTCCCAAGGAGAAAAGCGAATTCTCTGGAACCTCAACATTCCTCCCCAGGAGGACCAGATAGGGTTGAGCAGCTGCATAGTTTGTAAGTCTGCCCCTCACACCAGGGGTCCCACCCGGGATCAGAGGGGTCAGAATTTCACCCACAGCTCAGAGCTGAGTTGATGCCTCTCTTCTGTCTCTTTGCTCTCAAACTGTGCCTCCCACACTTGGGAGTGGGACACCGGCCCATTGCTGAGCCACATGTGTGACGTCTTCTCTTGCCACCAGCCGTGCCTCCGAGGAGCCCTGAAAGGATCACGTCAGGGCTGGCTGCAGGTTGGGCGCACTCCTGCTCTCTGTGGGAGGGGAGATGAGGGAGGAATTTTGGATGCCTGAGGAGCTGACACTTTAGAAGTCAGCAAATGTGTATGTGCCTGACTTTGTTGCTTTGTTAATGCACTGAGCAACCACTTCCTGGGGATCAACTATATGATAGCCACGATGGAAGTTTTCTCAGAGGAAAAGGACATCTATTTTGACCCAAATATAATAAGCATCAAGGCCAAAATTCCTCTCTTTATCTCAGGGAATAATTTAGAATGATTTGGGTCAGGGCTCCCAAACACTACTTTATAAAGCACAGACTAAGACATTTCAACTGAGAAATGTTCAAAAATTAAAATTGTTTTTTCTAATTATGAAAGTAATAGTTACTCATTGCCAAACATTTAGAAAACAGAGTATAAGATAGGAAGAAATACCACTTGCTGTCTCCACTGTCATTATTAACATTTTGGTATTCTTTTTCTTGGTTTCACCTGGTTTTAAGAGGGGGCCATTTTTAAGGGCTTTGAAGGATGAATAGGAGTTTTCCAGACATATCAAAGATGGAATAAGCCTTCTAGAAAGAGGGAATGGCTCATACACAGGCCCAGAGATGTGGCAGTACGTGGACAGGGTTTGTGAAAGCTGATGAGATAGGAACAGGAGGGCCAGAGAAGGAATATCGACGTGAACAGGCTGATGGGTCCTCAGCTGTCATACTGAGGAACCAGAACTTCATCAGGGGGCTTTGGGAGAAGGTATGCCTGTTCCGATAGTGTGAAGGATGAACTGGAAGGGGGAAGCTTGGCGTCAGGAGCCAGTGAAGTGGAGGAGACAATGGCCTGAAACAGGGTGGTATCAGTGAAGGAGCAGAGAAGCACACCCAGAGAAGGATCTCTCGATCTATCGATCGTTAGTTCTTCTAAAGACCATTATATCTTCTGTTGGGGAAGAGTCAAGGAAACGGGCCCTGTTGCTACAGGTGAAACTGGCACTCCCTTTTTGGAGGACAGTCTGGTTACTAGCTGTGTAATTTGGGGCAAGGGAGTCAATCTCTGTGGGCTGCAAGGTCATTGTATGAAAAATGAGGATAATAATAGAACTTATCTGATAGAATTGATAAAAGGCTTAAATGAAATAGTGAGTAAAATGTGTTTATAATGCCTTATAATCAATGTTAAATGTAGTCAGCTTTCATCATCACCATCATCACCATCCTTATCAAAATTTGAAAAGGTCACATCTGATGACCTAGCTAATCTCACTTCTAGGAACTCTTTTTAAAGAAACAGTGTTAAGAGAATAGAAAGCTACACACATGAATATTCC
>ML107962.1:29580-56106 GCA_003697995.1 Taxidea taxus jeffersonii
CCCTGTAAATGGATATGGCTTGGCTTTGTCTGTAACCTCATTCTTTCCCCTCAAAAAATCGACTATGGGGACGCCTGGGTGGCCCAGTTGGTTAAGCAGCTGCCTTCGGCTCAGGTCATGATCCCAGCATCCTGGGATCGAGTCCCACATCGGGCTCCTTGCTGGACAGGGAGCCTGCTTCTCCCTCTGCCTCTGCCTGCCTCTCTGCCTGTGCTCGCTCCTGCGCTCTCTCTATCTGACAAATAAATAAACAAATAAAATCTTAAAAAAAAATCGCCTATGGATATTTATCTCTTTTAAGCTTCAGTTTCTGCTGGAGTTTATGCAGAGCCTTGCTCTCGAGAACCAGTAAACTGCAGTCTTGGGGCCATCTACTGTTGGCATTCAGGTTCAGTGCTGTCCCAGGTTCCTCTGCCCAGGCCACTCTGCAGGGAGTCTTGGCCGTGGTGTTGGGCGGTGGGGGGGTGGGGGTGGCAGAGGCTGAGGGGAGGGTGGGCCTGGGCAGGACGTGAGGGGCAGCTGGTGTACCAGCCAGGAGGGGCTAGAGCAAGATGCCTGAGCTCAGTCCGTCCCGCCCTGCGACTTGGCCAACTGCTCCTTCCGGCCAGTGCTTGAAATGTCACAGTTTCATCCGGGAAGTGGTTACTTCACTGTGTGTTGTGAAATTGAAGTGGTGAAAGGCAAAATATCTGCTCAGTGAATGGTAGCCATCTCTGAAAGTGGGAGCCGGCTTGCGGTTAAGTGACAACACATGTCCACAGTGTGAGCTCAGTGCGGGGCATTCATACCCTGTAGTGCATTGAGAACCTCACCCAGCGCTCCCGGAGTCACTGAGTTATTTGGAAGTACTCATCGATCTTCAGAACAGCAGTTCTCAATCCTGGCTGCACCTCGCAATGGCTGGGGGAACTTAAAAAATGCCAGTCCCCAGGCCATGGCAAGGTACTGATGGAATTGGTTTGGACGATGCCCGAGCAATAGGAATTGGGAAATGCTCCTCAGCTGATTCTGGAGTGAAACCAGGCGTGAGAAACCCAGCTCAAGTGGGATGCCCTCTTAATACCCAGCAGACCTGTAAGGATGCATTTCCCCCTAGCGACCCCTCTCTGTGCCCAGTGCCCCAAACCCTCTCTCCCCTACTCTCCACTCTCGGACTTAGAGCTGCCGTCCATATTTTTCTGTCCTCTGCCTCCTCTTCCTCCCACCACTTTTTATTGCCAGGCTCTACCTAGCAGCTTGTGACACCTTTGGTTTTTTTCCTCCACTGTCCAGATGTTGCCCTCGCAAAGCCGAAAATTCCCAGGGGGGAGTGGGACCCGGTTCCAGCTTCTCTTTCTCCTTTTCCGGGCGTCATCACTGGACTTTCCGATGGGACTCATTCTTCTGGTGAGGAGCCCTGGCTAGAAGAAGACGTGGTCCGCTGGGCTCCTGTGTTTCCTGCACCTGTCCAAGCCTGCATCTGCCATGGAAAGTTCACCTGACAGCCTCTAGCTCTGCAGGGAGGGGGTGGGGGCTGGGTACCCCCATCCTGCCCCTGCATTAGGAACCAGCATTATTATTCAGTCTGTGCCAGGAGGTGGCGGCCTTTAGCATTTCAATAGAGTGGATGGTTTTATCTCTATTTTTAGCTTTTTATTATGTTAAAAAAAAAAAAACTCTTCCCTGTGTTACCCTCTTTCCTGGAGACTGCAGATGATTAAAATATATTCTCATTATAAATGGGAATAAGAGGGCAGAACGTGTTCTTGATTGCAATCACACATGATGAAATGATTTCCTGCCCCTGGAAGCTAGCTGGGATGACTCCTCTGACTACTAATGTTTGCAAAGCTGACACGGTGAGCAATCTAGAAACGGCCTGCTTGTCTGGCCTTTCCATTTGGACGCTACTGCAGAAATAGCAGTAAAATAAAAAGACAATGGAAGGAAAGTCATGACTTAGGCTTCTCCATTTACCCCTTTTAAGCCTCACAAGACCACAAAGTGGGCATTACTGTCTCCATATTACAGAGGAGAAAACTGAGGCTCAGAGAGGGAAACTGGCTTTTCCCAGATCCTGAAAATAGTAAGTGGCAGGGCTAGGATTTGACTACCCTTCCTCCTTGCACAAAACCCTTGCTCTTTCTCTGAGCACTGAAAGGCTCCCGCTACCTGCACCACCCCCCTACCCCGGGAGCTGGCGACATCTTCCTGAAAGCTCCTTCCCTTGCACACTCAATACTTAGTCACACTTTCTCTGGTCTCCAGATTTTCTCATGGACTATTTTTCTAACCAGAAGCCCTGGAGATCTTCGGGCCCCCTCTCTCCTGCCTTTCAGTAATTCCTACCCATCTTGCTGATATGCCACTCCCAAAGCCCTCCCTGATTTCCAGCTCCCCTCTCCGAGCCGGGTTCGGGGTTCATCTCCCTGGTGTCACTGTCCTGGATCACAGCACTCAGGAGCCTGAAGGTGCTTCGGTCTCCCCTCGTTCCTTGTCCCGCTCCACCCCCGCCCGCCCGGATCAGGGGCTTCCCTGGCTAAATCCATTACTGCCTGTCGCATGCCAAACTCGGCCATCGCTTCGTCTCTCCCCTAGCTTCCTCTACCCTCTGCCTGAGGGTGGTCTCGGAAATTCAGAATCCACTCCGGCTGTGGTCGGTTGCCTCGGGACACCTGTGGTCAGCGGGGGGTGGCACGGGGCTCCGCCGAGCTACCTTGCAGGCAATGCTGCACCCTAGCGGCGTCCCTCCAGCGCTGCAGCTCCCTGCCCAACGCGAGCTGGGAAACCGGGGAGCCTGCTTGGAGCTGTAGAGGATCCCGGGAGGCATCAAGTCATGGCATTACTCTTCAGACTGAACTTGACGTTTATCTGATGATAAAATGAATACAGATGCATTCCAGAATGTCTGAAACACAGGAAACCGTAAAGAAAATGCAGATTACCTGTAAACCCAGAGACAACAACGGTTAACCATTTTGGTCTACACCCTTCTGCCTTTTATACATATCAGTGCATTTATTAGACAATTGGGATTGTCATACACAGAAGCTTTAAAAATACTTTTATTATGTCCTGAATTCTGAAGCAGAAGAAAGTCTGAAAAGTCAGTAAAACCTAAAAGTCAAAAATCACTTAAAATCCCACCACCCAGAAAATAGTAAGATAGTCTTTCTTCTTGACTTAGTTTTATATTTGTGATAATTAGCTCTTATTAATCCATTTATCCATCCATCTTGCAAGAATCCAAATCAGAAATATTTTTAAAAGTTCCCAAGGGAAAATGTGTATTTTCTTGTATTTTCGATTACCCCACGGTTGAGCATCCTTTTTTTTTTCTGCCTAGCAATTTCTCTGGAAACACCCTCCAACCTCCCTCTTCCTCCAGCTTCTGCCTGACACATTGCATCCATATGGCTCCCATGCGAGTAGCCAGGCCTTCCATGAACCCGACTGTGTTCATCTGTGGGATTAATTCTTAGCAGTGGAATTGCTTAAAAGAGGGCATGTGCTTTTGTAAGTTTTGATAGATACTGCCAAACTGTCTTGCAGAGAAATCCTAGCAACTCACACACCCACCCCGTAGTCATGAGAGTGCCTGTTTCCCAGCAAGATCACCACCAGAGTGTTGCCAAACTTGTAGCCCCAGGGATCACACATTTGAATTTTAGTTACAATGTGCTAGGCGAGTGTGCACTGTGCCAGGCACCAGCCTGGCTGCTGCCTATTTACTAATACTCTCGGAATCCTTGCAAGTACCCAGTGAGGGAAGGAGGGTTATTTCCATTCAAAGATGGGGAAGTTGAGATTGTTGCCTCAGTGCTCGGGGCTGAGCAGAATTCAACTGCAGAGAGCATCCAAGCCTCCACCTAGCGGCCCAACCTTGGATGGATCAGAATCACTCAGAGAGGGCTTGCTAAATGTTGGCTGTCCCCGCCCTCCCCCGCCCCCGCCCCACAACCTCAGAGTTTTGGATTCAGTACTTAGGGGAAGGGCCTGAGAACATGCATTTCTAGTTCCCATGCTGCAGCTGGTCCAGGGACCACGTTTTGAGAACCACGGCTCCTCACTCTTACTTTAATTTGGGGCTCTACCTGGAAATGATCTTGCTGACCTATAGGTTCCACACACCTTGTGTATGTGTGGGTGTGTATGTGGGAATGTGAGTCGTCTTCCGTGGTCCTTTGAATGAACCAAGTTAAGTTTGTGGCAAGTGATTCCACTTCTTCAAGTCTGTTTCCTGACTTTTGAATGGAGAGAAAACCCTTGGGGGAATTATAAGGAGTGACATATGGTAGAAGGAGGAGGAAGGAAGGAGGAGAAGGCCACTTTGGATCCATGAAATGCAGTGGGAAATAGTTGAGTCTGATAGACTGGGATTGAGATGGTGTTCGGGCCACTGCACAGCATGAGACAAGTTAGTGCACTTCCCTGAGCCTCAGATTTCTTCTCTCTTCGGAGATGGAGATACAACAGGTTTCTTGAGGATTAAACATGTATCATCCCAAGTGCCCTTTCTGCTCCAGAGACTTTAGGGGCAGTGGCGCCCCTAGGGACAGAGGGGCACTCCCATAATGATGGTTGCAGCTTGCTGCCATTTCCCCTCTCACTTTCCAGGGACAATGTTTGTTTCAGGCTCTGTTCCCAGAAAAGCTCACCTTCCCTGGTCTTTCCATATCCTAGTGATGACCTCCTCTTCGTGACACAAAATGGATTCTTTTCTGCAAGGAAACAAGAGGACGCTTTTTCAGACTCCTGAAAAGGGTCCAGTGTGAACCCAGTATCACGTGGAACCATGGCTGGCACCAACTGCTCTAGGTGCTGGAGATAGGTCAGTGGACAAAACAGACGTCCCTGCCCTTGTAAGCTTATTGATACTGTGTCCCTAAGTGTGTCAATATTGAGCCTTGATACTTTCTTAGAATCCGGTGAGGGGCAAAATATGCAAATTTCTAGAAAATTTTAAGTGGATCTTGAAATGGGTTCAATGACGCTCAGGTCTCTGGGAACACCCGAGATGTGGCTACAGCCAGAGTTTCTCACACTGTGACAGGAACAGGGCTCCTGGGGTTCCTGCAGGTTCTGGTTCAGTAGAGGTCTGGGGGTGGGACCCCAGAACTCGCATTCTAACAAACTTGGCTGTTCTTGTCTATGGACCACACTTGGAGTATCTATGTTTGAAGGGACACCGTATATTCATCACTACCAAACATAAGCTTATTCTCCAGCTTTCCGTGAAATTCTGCATACATGAAGGAAAAATTAATTTTATTCGAGTATTCCAGTTGCTTACATTTTTGGAGAGGGCTGAAGGTCTGGGGGTCAGATGTTGGCTCCCACTGGTCTTCAAGTGCCCGGGAGTAGTCTTGAGCTTGCACTTTGCCGCTGGAAGCCCTGGTTTGCTCATCTGCGAGCAGAGACTTTTCCTACCTTTGCTGCATCCAGGCAAAACCTTAGTTGTTGGACCTTTTAACAGGATGGATTCAAGTGTCTCCATTTCACCATTTTAAGCTGGTATATTTCTAGTGAGGTTGTGGGTTAACTCTGGGGAAGTTGCTGGGGTTCTGAGACCTTCCCAAGAACACTGATAAGCTGGTATGCTGAATGGACAAGCAGTGTCTCTAGAACAAATAAATTCGTGCTGGGCAAGCATTCGTTGAGTTCACTACGTGCCAGGCAACATGCTAGCTGTACAGGGGCGCTCTCGTTCATCTTCATAACCACTCTCTCAGGTACATTCAGTGATTTTCTCCAAAACCAGAGCAAACGAACAAAACTGAAGGTCACGGAGAACGTCAGTCGCCCAAACACATGTATTTTAAGAGTGGGTACGACCAAGATTACACCAGCCCTGACCTCTAGACCCAGACTCTTGAATATAGTTAACTCATTGAAGCGACAAACAGAGTTATGGTAGCAAAACAGATGCAGAGACAGGAACAAGGTTAAAATGCTCAATCCTTTATTAATCTGGTCATAATGCACTCACTCCCCAGTGGGATTCCTTGAGAGTTTTCTCTGTGAACTATGTCCAAGGCTAGTTCCACATTAGAATCTGACAAACAACCCGAGAGCGAATTTACCTCCCCACTGGGTGCAGTGGTGTTCGTTATCAGGACCTACAGCAGAATCACACGTACCCCCTGTGCTCATAATAACAAACATTCCTGGAATTACACTGTGTGGGGCTGGGAGGGGGTGTGTGCTCGGTGCATACGGTGTTCCCGAAGGTGGAAGGCTGGGAGCCAAAGACAGGAAAGTATTTCCTGCTGAACTCGTAATATCTTGTCAATCTCATTCATCGGGAGTTACTGCTGGCACCCAGATGTTAAGTCTGAACGAAAGGGACCATCAGCGGCACCATAAAACTGTATTACCCTTTACATACAAATAAAAGAGAGAATTTATTTTCGTTCTGAGTTTATTTAGCATTTCATCCACTTGAACTGAAATAATACATTGATTCCGACACTGGCGAGACGCTGTGCTAATACTGAAATAAAAACTAGCAGTCAGTAAATATGCACGATCGCAATTCCTCATGACATTGATAGAAATACGGGTATCTATTTACCTTTATAAGCTCATTGCACTTCACGTGGACTTTTCTCCAGAAAAGGTATGTCTAAGAGGTCAGCAAAATTGCCAATCTTGGTTCATTTGTTCCTTTTTATAAACCACGATTAAACGATACAGTTCATAGTTCTATATAAAAGCATCAAGAGTTGGAAGCTTCGGTTAATAATGTTTAAAAAGACACGTCTCCGTGTCCATGATCCCTTCCTGGTGTGTATACATTTTCAGTTAGTTCATCATCCTTCAAGCCAGTTGTTGATGAATTTCTCAGGGAAGGTTAAGATACTGAGATGGAGATACCAGTTAAGGGGGGTGGGGAGTAAGAATTCTGAGATTAACTGGGGCAGGTTTTTTTGGGGGGGTGGGGGGCTTTGGTTTCTCCTTAAAAGCACCCTTTCAGCACCTTGTGGAGATCTGCCTTGAATTTCAGGCTCTTCCTACTTTTTAAAGAGAAGCATCTATGGCAACAAAACACATCCAAGGCCAGCATGGCATGGGGAAGCTAGTTTGCCTCAAATGGTTTCAGACAGAAAATCTAAATGAGAAAATTCTGGTGGTACAAAGGAAGGCTCAGAGTGGCCCCAAGCTTCAGATCCTTTAATCCTTTCAGAGAAAAGAGAAACACAGACACAAGGCACACCATTTTTTCTTTATGAGGAAATTCAGTCTGGTCACATTGTCTGGAAAAATCTGTCAAAACTAGTTTCTACATTTTTTTTTTTTTTTTCACCTGCAAGTCTCTGAATTACAATTGAACTGAGTGGCCTCACTCCACACAGCCATGGCCAGGCACAGGCCTTGAACATCTTCAGACTTGAAACATAATGTTACATTAAATACATGTGAAGCTACTACAGATGATGTAAACAGTGGTCCATGGATTCCTTGTTGTCAAACAGGGCGGAATGTAACACCTGATATTCAAGTACAATTCATTCATCACTGATTCACACACACATTATTTCCACATCTTTCTGAAAGCCAAAGGGGTCAAAGAAAAGACATGTAGCTAGCTGGAACTGTGCTCTCACTGCTAAAAAGATCAAATAAACCAGATCCAACCCAGTCATACAGCATTGGTATTGAACATACTTCCAAAATTTGACATTTGTACATTTCAGTTATTTGATCTGGCATAAATAATTGAATGTAAAGTCAACAAGTGCAAAGTAAAATTAACTTCAGAGGAATGTAAAACAGAATAAATTTCAGAGTCAACCAAAGAAATGTACCAGCGAGATGAACGCATATCGTTGCTGACAGCAGGGATGGCTCATCACATTTGTCTGTTATTGTGACTTTCGGGAAGTAGATGGAAGAGGTTTTATCCTATAAATCCAAAAGGCTCCACATCTACATTGGGTTATGCACTGCCCAAAGTGGAAGCAAACGTCCTTAATATTTACGAGTCATTTTTTACAGCTTAGGCTCAGAGCTTTTGTGTTTTCTCCAATCACTGCTGAGTGATTTGAAACAAGAATGGGGTAAAAATTCAGTATTTCAAACAGATTTCCTTTCCACTCACTGACAGTCAATGCATCATTTATTGAGCATATGCTGAACATCTACTCTATGCCTAGCAGTGCTTTTTAAAACTCTGGGTGAGGGCTGGTCTATCGTCTTTGGAAAACAATTACTATAAAAGCTAGAGGAAGGGTATTTCTGTAAATTACATTGTGATTCAAATGTGAAGGAGCCAAAAGGTTGCTGGGTGCCTGGCCCATACCAGGTGCTGTGCTGAAAGTAGCAGCTTGACTCTAAAAGGCTAATGTGGGTCTTTAAAAGGTTTCTGTAACTGGGAGAACCCAGGTCGAACAGGCTTTTCCTCACCAGGTTTGCAGTAGGCGGGATAAGCTGTAGAGTTTCTTCCGCTACTTTACAACCCCTTATTAAAGTATACACGTCGTAATTCAGGATAGGTCTCTTGGATCTTGGCTTGCAACTCAGGCTCCAAGCTTGTCACAGACATGGAACTGGGTAAGGGAGAAACGACAGGATTATTACAGGGGCAGAGCAGGGAACTAGACTCTCAACACAGCAGAGGAGGGACCCCCCCGCCCCATGCTGCTCCCCGAATCACGACTGCTACTGCAAGACAGTCCTGTTTGAAAAATGCTTCCCGTGCCTTGAACATGAATGCCTGGTTCCTTCTGGAAAATTAATTGTTGCTAATAAAGAAATGCAGCTTAAGAGCCCAGCAATTATTAAGAGCTTAAAAACTGTTCATTGCTGGGAGGAAGGCAAGCAAGGAAGGACACTCTCAGCCCCTGCTGGTACTGGGAGGCAATGCGTGGTGATGCCACTTCGCCAAGGAAACAAAATACTGTTCACCATTAGTAGAAAAGTCAAATGTACTAAGTGGAATTTTTAACAGTAAAAATTCACTTGCACGAATATTCTTTGTTGTATAATAATACATGCTTATTGCAAACCTTTTAGAAAATACTAAGCTCTACAAGAAAAAACCATCACTCATTGTCACACACCACTGAGTGAAGACCTGTCAGTCTTTGCTTTATGCATTTAAAAGTACCTGAATGTATTATATGTGTATATGTCTTAAAGATTTTTTTGTTATAAATGCATACTTATTATATAAAAGTATGAAGAAAAATTACCCAGAGTGCTTATTACCAGAAACCTGGTAATATTTTGATATGTAATTAGTTTGGTTTTTTTTTTGATGTGTAATTTGTCTTTTAAAAAGATTTGGTCTATAATACAGTTGAGATGTGGAAAAATATGAAGTTAAAAAAGAATATAGATATATAAACAAATGTAAAAAAGTAAGAGAAATACTGTGAATATAGGGGAAAAAAGTACCATCATAGTTATGTTCTACACAGTGGACGTGGGGTAGTCTTACAATGATGCTGCTGATAATGATGATGGCTATGACTTATTGCCCATTTATTGGACCAGATATTATGCATTTTAATCCTTATAAAAATGCTGAAAGTCTGATATTATCCTAGTTTTACAGATAAGGAAACTGGAGTGACACCTGAGATTCAAAGCCAGGTCTTTCTTGAACCCAAAGCCATGCTCCCAACCAACACGCTATACAGCCTCTTGGTTCTGTTTTCCCATCGATCTAGAAGTACTCATAATTACTATTAATATATTATAAGGCAAACCCTGGTTTTGGAATTAAAGTTATTCAAACCTTCCTGGACGGTGGGGAGACTCGCACTTTAATATTTGTAGTTTTCTTCATTCATGTTATCTGTTCCTTTTGTCATGACTGACATCACAAGATGATTTTGCTACCATTTGTTACCATTTTGCTACTATTTTCAAAGAACCAACTTTTGACTTCCTGGATCCCCCTATTTCTTATCTCCTTCCTTTCTCTTTCCCCGCAGTTTATTCTTTCTGTTCCTTTTTGACCTTAAGTTGGACATTTAGTGCTGGATTTTCAGCCATTCTTCCTTTCTAATAAATACATTTAAAGCTGTGATTTCCTCTCAAAGCAACACTTTTGCTTCCCACAAATGCTGGTAAGGATTAACCATGTGTGCAGGGGAATGGAGGACTGTGGCATATTTATACAATGGACTATTTCACTATAGTAAACTGTGAATGAACTTCGCTACACGCAGGAACGTGGATGGATCTTAGCTATATGATATTAAATAAAAAAGAACGGGGACACCTGGGTGGCTCAGTGGGTTGAGCCGTTGCCTTTGGCTCAGGTCATGATCCCAGGGTCCTGGGATCGAGTCCCGCATCGGGCTCTCTGCTCGGAGGGGAGCCTGCTTCTCCCCTCCCCTCTCTGCCTGCTTGTGTGATCTCTGTCAAATAAATAAAATCTTAAAAAAAAAAGAAAAGAACGAGCAGCAGAGGACTATATGTGGCATGACACCCTTGCCTAGAAAGTTCCCAAAGAAGCAAAACTAAACATTAGGAAAATATATATAATAAAAATTTTTTAAATGCAACTGTCTGATAAATATGAAATGCAGCATAATGGTTCAATCTGCAGGAGGGAGGAGTATGGGCTGGGAAGAACCTACAAAAACACATAACTCCTTGGTCATATTTGTGTTCATGAGTGGGCAGTGGATTCATGGATATTCATGATATCATTAAACAAAATAGGGTCATACTTGGACCAATGAGGATAGTGCGTAACGAACCAAGGAATATGAGTAATCCTGTGCTATCCAACTGGGGAGTAAGAAACAAAAAGAAAAAGAAACAAATGTATAAGCAAAAACTGGGAATAAGCTTCATTTAAACCAAGGCCTATGTAGGAAACTCCTTAATGGATTTTCAAATTCTTCAATCTCAAAATTATAACAGCTACCTATATTAAGGGCTTACCTTGTGTTAGGTGTTCTCAGCATTTTACACACACTATCTCTACATCACTGAGTACAAGGTCAACTGTCAGACGCTGGTAGATATGAGAGAAATAAACTTTTCTTATGTTAAGTCCTGTGCTTTTGGGGTTCAGAAAGTAAATAGGTGTAATTACCCCTCTTTGGATTTGAGGAAATGCATCTGTAGTGGGCTCAGAGGATAAATTCTGAAGGTCTGGCCCTTCCCAGGGGTATGGGTCTAGGCATCAAGGTGATTTCGAGGCTCCCTCTCCTTGAGATTTAATGCCCTACTTAAGACCAGTAGGAGTACAGTAGGAGACAGAAGTGAGAGAGCAAATAAAAGGTGGAGTTCTTTATCAGGTGGAGTGGACCTGAGAAAGTTAGTTCCAGCACAGCTCATCGGCCGTGGAAAGCCTTGGGCATGAAAGGCCGTACCAGGTCTGGGGCCCGCTGGCGCATGGGGGTATTACCAAGGCAGGAGCCTGGAAACGCTCAGACAAAAGCAAAACAACAAAATGCTACTCTCTGTGCTTTCGTGTCAGATCGGCAAGAGGCTGAAGACCTTGATGTATCCTGTCTGTGCTGATAGAATGCCCATCCGCCCAGTTCTTCCATCAAAAGCGGGATTTAAGGGAGGCTTGTGATGAAAAGTACACAGTAAGGATTTTAAGGCAAGAAACTAAGCAGGAAGAAGGGCAGCAAATAAACCAACCATGGAGGCTACGTGCACAGAACCGCTGTCCCTGGGGCGGTCTTTACGTTAGAACATGCCTGTGCTGCAGCTGCGCTGGCCAATGGACCGGAATGCTGAGAAGCCATATTTACAATTTTTATAAATGCCAATTTGTACAAGACTTAACCTGACTCTTACAAAAGAATAAAGCATTCCCAAATGTAATGGTAGAGCTGGATAAAGAGAGTTTGGAGATTCAACAGGTGTGTCTTGGACTTCTGCCTCTGTCTCTTCCTTTTAGAGACTTGGCTTCATTAATCTTTTTGAATCTCAACTTCCCTTCAAGTTAAACCGGGTAGCAGCACCCGCCTCTTCAACTGGTTTCCAGGATTAAAGCTCATGATCGCTCCGAGGAATAGCAAATACATACCTTTCCTTTTTTTTTTTTTTTTTTTTTAAACATACCTTTTCTGAGGAAACAGAGCACAGCACAGAGGTGTAGCAAATACCAAACTTAAAAAAGAAACAAGAAAAAGACAAATGAGAGCATTTTCAAGTGGGTGACTTCTAGATTCTTCCTCTATTTTACTTTTATAACAATCCCCTTTCTTCTGAGCACCGTATTTCCTTACAAAAAATATGTATTGTTTGTCTAATTTTATTACCAAGGGCTATCAAGATAATTTAAAAAAAACATCAGAGACCTAGCAGCAGTTTAAAAAAAGAATCATGCAAATAGTCCCAAACATTGTAGGTTTCTCTTTACTTCCGTCTAATTTTTGGGACTGGAAGTTCCAGATGTTCTGGGATGGCCTCACTTTCAAAACTTGCATCCCACGTTAGGAACCTGTTCCTTCACCTTTCACATGCTGTGTGTTTACCTTTAAAAAAGAAATTAATTACTTAAAAGGAATTCCACTCACCAAAAGCCTACTAATCCAACTTGAATAGGTGCGCTCATCCATGGGAACCTCTGTATTGAGAGAGAAATTATTTTGGAGACTTTTCATACAGAGACAATTTCTTCCGCCGATTAATAGGGAGGAAATGCTCCACGTTCCAAGGCCTGTGTTAGTGAAATCTGGGAGTGACACTGCAACAAGCATGTTAGTCCTGACTTCCTGTAGCCTCCTTGGTCGACATGCGAAGATCAAGTGGCCTTTCAGTTTTTTCTCTTGCACATGTCATCTGAGAGATGCTCGGCTCTGAACAGGTAGAGGAACCGTCACCTCCTGCCGGGGAGGTGGCGCAGCCCGGTGTCCAGGCTGGCAGACAGACGGACCTGTACGCAACCGTCTGCCCTGCTGCCTGGTTCCCGACTGTGGGGACAGGGCAGCCAGAGCCTGCCCTCTCCAAGCTTTGGTTTCCTTATGGGCAGAATGAGGATGGCAACGGTTGCCTCCGAGTGCGTGGGAGCTTCGCCAGGTTGACATTCGTCAAGTACCCGGGACAGAGCCCGGAGCGAAGCAGGAACCCAGTAGACACTTCCCTCCTCCCCCACAGCTTCCCTGTCTTGCTTTTAGTTGCCGTTGATATGGCTAAAACTACTGCTGCCACAGAAAATTTTTGCCTGTAGCTTTTTTTTTTTTTTAAGTGGAAATGAACGAATTGGTTGGTCTTTTCGAGAACGGGCACTGTTAGGCTTTTAGTTTTCAAAAAGGAGTGGTACCAAAACATGCAATATAGAGAACAATGGGATAGATGGTTCTAGAAACAAGGCCCCTGAAACAGCGGAAGCCGAGTCGTGCACTGGTTGTTATGAAATCAGCCAACTTAGCGCAGAGTCAACACAACTTGTTAAAAGATCATGATCCCCAGGAAGCTTGCATGAGAGGCGTACCCTGGTCCCCAAGAAGACTCCTCTGGCGCAAAAGTACGTCACACAGGTTAACGTGAGAGAAGAGAGGCATGTACTAGAGAGGAATGGAGAGATGTCATCAAGAGGGGACAGACCCACCCACAAAAGGACATATTGTATCTTGGGTAACTAGCTCCGGATCTTCATAAGGAGACGTACGTCCTCGCCCAGGCACTTGCCAGATGTGACGTCCGTGCTGGGTGAGGGAAGGCAGACTAAGTACTGAAGGAGATTGTGTGGAGGATGAACTTGAGCCCAAGAGTGGCCTTCTGATTTCAAGTGCGCTCTTGTCTGAAGCAACGGGGCTAACCTGTTATCCCAGGGACCAGCTGTGAGCAGCCTCAAAGAAGGTGTATACACGAGCGGAAGGTGGACTGTGACTCGTGCTTAAGGTTTCGATGGAAAGGCTCTGAGCAATGACAATGGTCCTGGACAATCCTGACTTAACCCAACGTGGATGTCATCCCCAAGTCTCCTGACTCCTCTCCAGCACCCTAACCACTTGACTCACCCCTACCTCTTAAACAGCACTTAGCCTGAGACTCTGTGAGTAAGCCTGGTCTGGTCTTCCCCTATATACTCACACTTAGAATCGTGCAAACAGAGAATACTGTAAACGAAAGTTTCAGTGAATTAAAGAGTAATCATAAATGTAAAAGACATATATTCAACGAGGAAAAAGTTCAAAAAGTTAATATGCTCTAAAGTCTTCCTTCCGCCAGAGTCTTTTTTCTCATAGCTTTGCTGACATACAGTAAACAAACATATTTGCTGTGTACAACCTAAGTTTTTATACATTTACTCAGCTGTGAAGCAACTGCCACGATCAAGGTCGTGAATGTATCCGTCACCCCTAATGCTTTCCTTGTTCCTTGTGCCCTTGGCAGTTCCTTTCTTTCCTGAACCCTGCACTCCATTCCCTGGCGACTTCTGATCTCCTTTTTGCCACTACATAAGTTTATATTCTCCAGCATTTTAAGTACGGTATCTATTCTTTTAGGAAATCATTTTGGGATTCATTCAGGTGGCTGCATGGATCACTAGTATCACCCTTCCTCGCTGAGTGAGGTGTTCCATTGTATGGAAATGGCACAGTTTGATCATCTGTTCTCCTGCTGACCAACATCTGGGTTGTTGCTGGTTTTTGGGCTATTGCAAATAAAGCTGTTGTGAAGCATTCATCTTTTATGGACACAGGCTTTCATTTCTCCTAGGCAAACAGCTAGGAGTGAAATGGCTGAAGCATCTATTTCGCTTTTTAAGAAACTACCAAACTATTTTCTGAAGTGGCTGTACCATCCTTCATTCTCACCAGCAGGATACGGGAGTCCTGTTCCTCCACATCCTTACCAACACATGCTGTGGTCAGTTCTTTTGATTTTCGCCATTCCTGTAGGTGTTGGGTCACAGCTCATGTAGTTTGAATGTGAATTTCCCCAGTAAAAGATACTGAGTGTCTTTCACGTGCTTATTTGATATAGATATGCATTTGGTGAAACATCCATTCAAACCTGCTGCCCATTTTTTAAACTGGGTTGTTTTCTTAAACAAGTACTGAGCGACTTACATCTTCTGGATAGAAATCCTTGACCAGAACAATCTTTGTTCTTTCTCCCAGTCTTCTTGTCTTTTCATCTCTTACAGTTTTCAAACAACAGAATGTTACCCTTCTGATGAAGCTCAATTTATTAATCTTTCTCTCATGAACTGCCTTTGCTGTTTTGTCTAAGAAAACTTGGCCGAACTCTCGCTCTCAAAGGTGGTCTATCATATTTTTTGCTAGGAGTTTTATAGTTGCCGATTTTTACGTTTGGAGTATATGAACCATGGGGAATTAATTTTTATATATGATACAGTCAACCTCCTATACAGGGCCCCAATGCCAGGCAACCCGGCATTCACAAGTCTCCCAAGAAGCCATGCTATGTCCTCTCTGAGCTGCTGCAAAGCATGTAGACTTGAGCCGTCCTCTTCTAGTCTCTGCCACTGCCTGCCGTTGAAGGAGTCACCTCCTCTATTCCCTGTGCTATAACCACCAAGGATCAGAACCACTGCCGGGCGCCTCTTCCCGTCCCTGAGCTGTACGGTCCCCACAAGCAGGGCTCTAGCCCAGTTTCTATGACTCAGCTCCTAGCATGTTGCGTGGCACGTAACATGCACCCAGCAAAGCATAACTGAGTAAATAAATAAATGAGTGAGTGGGTAAATAAATGAGTGAGTGGGTAAATAAATGCTACACCCACATTTAACCAACAGAAAGTCTGGAAAATCTCCAGAGTAGACAGAACAATCCACCTTTGATTAAAGGAGATATGGAAGGAGTAGAACTTAAGGAATGAGGAACCACAATCTGACCCAAACCACATTAACTGGACTTAGTCCCAGTGAAAGCGCCGCAAGGTAAAGGGACCAGAAGAGTTATTCTTCGAGAACACGGTTCTTTGAAGGGCCGGGTTGTCGGCAGTGAGCTTTCTGGTTTATCGCAAAGCTTTCTGTGAGTCGCCTGTCCACTGCTGATGCTTTTTTCCAGCGCTCCACTTGGGAAAAGGTACGGTGTAGGGGGAGGGATGAGTCACACTGACTGCTCCCCAAGCTCACTGCTAAAAACGCCAAGAATGTGCAATCTGTTTCATGTTTGCAGGTAGGTTTGGCCATGGCCGAGATAGAAGCCCGGTTAAGCACCTCCCTGCAGAGGGGCACACGCAGCCGCCGGGGCTCTGGGAACAGTCAAGGCACAAAGGGAGGCAGACATCGCCCACGTGGATGTAACGAGCCGTGGGATAAGTGGCCTCTGCAGCCTCTGTAGAAGGGGCACAGTGAAGCCGGCCCCTCCCGAGGCATGGGCTTTGGAGGAGGAAATGTAGGGACAGTAAAGACAAGCCACCCTGGCTTATGTTTTAGCAAGAGCTAGACTCTCAGTTAAGTCCTCTAGGACTCTCTACGTGGGCAAAATGCAGCATTTCAGGGTAAGACCACACTGCGCTTGGAGAGTGGTACGTGCGTATGAACAGCTCAACGACATTGCCATTCCTTTCCCAAAGCAATGTCCTCCATGGAGGTCTGGGGGAGGACAGCTACAACCGGTCCCCTGTAGCCAGCGGGACGCTGGGACTGAGCGTCGGCTACTCTGATCACCGCTCCCGACCTTGCCTGTGGTTCTGAGGCCAGTGGCCTCTCCCAGGCCCTTCAGCGCTGGAGAGTGGGGCAGACAGAGGGCTGCTTTGTGAAGGACAGGTGAGGTCGCAGGCAAGGTGGCACATCTCCAAGTTATTACGGGCGTATACTGTATCAAGCAAAGCTAAAAGGTGCACACTGAGGAGAGGGAGGAAAACAAAGTATACATTCATTTGTTAATGTGAGAAAGCCCATAGCACAGTGGCAATGGGGAGCTAACTGCTTGTGCATTTGCTGGCCCCTTCAGAAAATGCCATTAGGCTATATCTGCAGCAATTTCCATCTATCAGAGCAAGACAATGATGTGAGATGCCCAACTGCATCTCTGTCCAGTATTTGTCACTCAGAGATCAGAGACACTCTGGCAACTTTTCCAACAATGCTGAAACCCCAGGAGCGCTGAGGCACGCCTGCACTTGGAGAAGAATGTACCAACCTCGTTTTCTGTTTGCCCCAGTGCCCTAACTTCTCAGCATTGCTGGAGCTTCAAATGCAGACTTCCTCCCAGAATTTCTGGAATCCTCTGCCATGATCTGGACACAGGTTCATGGCAGAGGGTGCCCAAAGCCCGTAGGCAGGAGCCAGACTGCAGAAGAAAGCACCGCCCGCAGGGGCAGGTGGTGAGGCTTGGAGCCTCTACTCTGGAGGCAGGATGCACAGACCCTTCTGCTAGAGGTGGTGGGCAGCATCTGAGGCAGGTCAGGCAGATCAGGCAGATCGGGTTGTCCTCAGCAGTGTGGGTGTTGCCACCGAGAGCGGCCTCCCACCTGCTTTCCCGGCTGCCTGTAGATTCAGGACAATCTTAACCTCACTGCGCTACTGGAGAATGAGCCACACTTATTACTTCTCTCTTGCAAGAGCTGTCACTTTTATGTCAAACTCACATCGGATGACAATTTCCAAGACTTGTAACTGACCTAGACATCTGGTCTTGCTTTAAAAGCCCGAGTCTTGCTTGCGTTCGGTTGGGGGTGGGGATTAGGGTTATTTCGATCCTCCTTTGCTCCTGAAGTTGGCATGTCACTACCTCAGGCACTAACAACCAGGTAAGTCTGAAAGGTTGCCTGGGTCAACACATGCCCTGGCTGAACTACTATAATCCTAATCCTAGGGCCTTCCTCGATCAAGAGCCAGGAGAGAAGAACACAGGGCATCAAGTCGATGTCTGCAAAGTTATGGGTGTCCTGGAGGGGCCTCTCACTACTAGTGTCCTGGAGGGATGCTGCAAACTCCACTTTAATTAATTTGATAGGTTTCTTCTTTCAAAGCCCAGATCACTTCCCATAAGCAAAGCAGGGATGGATAGAGAAAGGAGCACTAATTTTTTTCAGATTATTTGAAAATCACGGAGATGTCAAAGCTGATGAATTCCAAATGATGTAATTTGGTAGTTTCAGGATATAGTCGTTGTTCTAGTACATAAACTAATCCATTAGCAGCTTTTAAGGGTTCATCCTTTTCTGAGCTTTGCACCAGAAAGAGATTTGGGCAAAACTTCGTCATTACTTCTCAGAAGAAGAGCTCAGTGAAGTAGGTAAAATGCCAGATGAGTCCACAAAGACATTTTGGTCCATACCAACAGCTTTCCTGCTTCCATATATGTAACTGTTTTGTTCTTTGGGACAGTCCCGTCGCTACAGAGCCACGACGACACACTGCACAATTCGTAACATTGCTGGAGGAGGATACTCATGGAACAGAAACTTCTTCCGTGTGCCCAAAGCACGCAAACAAGAGTAGGAGAAAAGGTGCTGGAGAGAGGGTCCCCTTTCCCTAACATGGGGTTGGGGCACCGACAGGTGACAACCTGGCTAGGTGGGTCAAAGGAGGCACTCAACATTACTGTTTCCTCACCGCAGACTTTCTGGCTTACTTCTCTAAGAAAGCCCCTATAATGAAAGTGTTTATGAAATGCTCACTTAGTGCTGATCGTAGCTTTCCTTCTGGGGCGCACGGGAGGTATATGGGTCAGTGAACATACTCCTAATCAATGACATCACTCAGGAAGTGTTTGGCTTGTGAACTATGTCCTCATTTAAAGCTTTATATATCTTCTCCCCGATGTTACGGTTCTGTTTCCCAGACCCAAAACAATTCACCCCAGGAGAGCTGTGGTCTTCCCCACAACACACCTGCTCCTCCAGCGAGGAACTGGGCTCCGTTCTCTTGGCAGATCTACCAAGGCCACTTTCCAAACCGCATGAGCCAAGTGAGTCACCCTATTCTACCGTATCCCACTTGTGAAAGAAAGGGAAAATGAGGGTGATGCACAAACACTTCTGCTTTAAACCGGGAAGCTAGAAAAAACAGTGGGGAGCCATCGAGAGTCCTTGCTCACAGTGTCATCCTGTAATATTCTCAGACCCTGAAGGGAGGTGGTTGACAGATTTAATGAATTATTTACTAGATATGATCACCAAAGGAAAATATACTGGGTACTATATTCAGGGTCCTATAAAGGTACGACTCCAAACTCTTTTTTTGATTTCTGGTCGTATGTGTAGTGACTTACACACACACCATGCCAAATTCAGTGTCTCTTCATGATCACCTAGCTGGGCATCCGAGGGATGACCAAGATAAGCCATCACTGAGTATAGCCTCTCAGGAGGAGGGGGTAGCCACCTTCAGTTATGAAAGCTTTTTCAAAGATCTGAGATCAGAAGTGAAATGTTCCCGGAAACATCTTTTTATTTACATAAGTGCTCAAGTGCCAGTGGCCTTCAAATTCTTCACGCACTGGGTAGGAAATATTCTGTATTGTTTGAAGTCTGAAAAGGAATCGAAAGGAATGAGACAGAGACTAGAACTGGGGCTTACCTTTAGGAAGGCTTTCTTCTCCAAAGTGTTCATGATAAACGGAGGGATGGCTGCAAGGAAAGACAGATCCATTTCAATCTTTCTTTAATATTTATTTTCAGTTCATGCCTTTTTCAACCATTTCACAAAAAGGTTTATGTCACTTTTAGGCTATTTTCACACTGGCAGAGTGAAATTATTTGCAGTAATTCTTTAAAATGCTTTAGCATTTAAAAAAATTTAAAACGGGGACGCCTGGGTGGCTCAGAGGGTTAAGCCTCTGCCTTCAGCTTGGGTCATGATTTCAGGGTCCTGGGATCGAGTCCCGCATCGGGTTCTCTGCTCAGCGGAGAGCCTGCTTCCCCACCCCCTCTCTCTGCCTGCCTCTCTGCCTACTTGTGATCTCTCTCTGTGTCAAATAAATAAATAAAATCTTTAAAAAAAAATTTAAAACAATGTAATAATGCTCTTTACCAGCCAGAAAATTTTATGATCTTGAAGAGAACTTTACATTTACCTTGAAACAGTACAAACCTCGGGAATTTTCCCCTTCTGTGCTAATTAAACAAATGCAACCTCCCCCAGGCATTCCTCCCTCATGCTCCAGTATAAAGATTCTGCCTTAAGAAAAAGATTCCTGCCTTGAGGAAGAAAAGTCACCTAACTTCTCTGGGCCTCAGTGTTCTGTTTTCCTCATCAATAACATGGGGAGAATTCTATCAAACTGGCTGTGACGGCTGGAGACAATAATGCACGTAACACTTCGGGTAGTGGTAGTACATTTATTACTTATTATTGACATTTATTATTATAAATTGTAGTACGATTTCTGTCAGACTAAACTGTCACATCAACCACTTCCAAATGGCAATTACCTCTTTAGCTTCCACGGGGACAGAAAGGTTGTGTTTCTCCTCTGGGGACTCATTAATATTTAAAATAACCAAGCCACTAGAAACAGATCTATTGGGCTGGCTGAGCTCCAAAGGGGAACCTCCTATTTCAAAATGAGCAAGAACAAAACGCAAACCAAAAGCAAATGCAGGATAGAGGTTGGAGTTGCAAGCCTGATGGCGGCAGATGTGGAAGTCCAGACACGGTGGGCGTGTTGGGACAGGAGCTGCAGCCCCTCGTGGGTTAGTGACCTCATGCTGGTCCCAGACTCTGGGGACCTGGTCTGTTTCATGACTGCAGTTCTCACAGAGCACCCACCCCCCCGCAGCGAGCACCGCTGCCTCCTGAGGACACCAAGGGGTTCCTTCATTCAATCAGTTAACAGTGGCTACATAGATAACACGAATTATCTGGGATTATAACTGATGCCACTATAATGTTCCACAAAGTTTTCCTTCAGGCCCTTTTCTTCAACTTTCATTACCTACTCCTACTTGTGCGCTGAGATTCACAATGACAAAAGGCACTTAAAGACAACAAAAGATACTAGCAGGACAAGCTGACTCCAACTGATTAAGTGTGCTTCTTTTGACAACTTGGTTAATAGCCAAGTGCTTTTTGCATTCAGTCGAGATGATAAAATTAATCTCACTAATTTCATTTTTTTTTTTTCTATAAAGAGCACTAGACTTCCCAGGCCCTCTGGTTCCTGAGTGAGTCTGAGAATCTTCTCTCGGCCTTTGGTCTGAGGGTGGCTCTAGGAAGCCCTAGGAGTGGGTGAAAGGGTCTCAGAGGAGCCACATACAATGCAGATTTTGGCTGTGGGTCATGTCAACTCCCAGCCCTATGGACAAAACTGGGCAGAAGCTTGGCATACATCTTCATAGCTCCTCTAATCAACCTGACTTGGTTAGTATTTCAAGGGTTTCTCATCGACACAAGTAAATCTTCAGTAGAAATTATTCTGATTCAAGAACTTTTAGAAGTTTCTTCTCAAGGTACACGAAAATTAAAATCTTTGCCTTCAAATTCTCATCACCCGTATTGTCCCTGCCCTGGTCCAAATCAGCCTCATCACTCGCCTGCAGTAGCGGGCCAGCCTCCTCGCCAGGCTCCAACCATCGCTCCTGGCCCTCTTCACACTGCACCCAGTGTGGATGTCACCCCCCTAAAGCCTCAGGATCACACCACTGCTGTGCCCATGCTGCACCATGGCTTCCCGCCCCGCAGCCTACAGCCAGGGCCCGTGGACAAAGAGCTACTAACCCATGCCCGGGGCTGCCATGAGAATCCTGGAGACCACGACTTGCGTGATGGCTTGTTTTGCAGCGTTGGCCGACTCACCCAAGCGGTTCCCATTCTCATCTGTGACGGGAATGCCAACTTTGAGCTCCCTGCCGAACAAAACGCAGGCAAAGAAGTTTACAGAGGCTCTTGTGAGACAGCTGGAAATGGCACTGTGCTACTGAATATCAAGTCCATACTGAATCCAAATGCCCACTGGAGTGTCATTTTTGGCACTAACAGGTCTATTTTTATTTTTTAAAGATTTTATTTCTTTGAGAGAAAGAGAGAACAAGCAGTGGGGAGGGGCAGAGGGAGAGAGAGAAGCAGACTCCTCGCTGAGCAAGGGGTCCAACGCGGGACTTGATCCCAGGACCCTCTCTCTCTGCCCCTCCCCCTGCTGTCATTTTCTCTTCCTCTCAAATAAATAAATAAGCAAATAAAATCTTAAAAAAAAAAAAAGTAAAATAACACTAGTAAACTCCATGGGAAAAAACTGTTGTATTTTTAGTAACAATGTAATTCAAAGGGTGAACATGCTAACTTAAAGGTAAGGCTAATTTCTATGCTCACATGCAAATATGAGCAGCTTTCCAAATGAGAGACAATTATAAAACATGGCATTAGTGAGTAAACTCACCACACTGACACGGGAATCACTAGTCTATGGCACCGCTGGATAGTTAACTCTGGTTACTAGCACTAAAATTATAGCTCCTATTTTATCCTGTTCTTCATTATCCATTCCAAAATGCTTTTTCTTGTTCTTTCTTCCCTTTTAATTTCTGCCAGTTCTATAAAATACTTCCAAAAATACAGATTAATATTATTTTAAACCCATTAAGACAGTTCTGGGGGAAAGGGGGGAAGCCTATTTTAAAGAACAGACTTACTGTGCATGGGCCTTCCTTGCCCAGCTCTAAAACAACCAAATGTTAGTTTGAAATATGTGTTTTAAACTTTTTATTACACAGAAGTGGGGAGAGTATTCTAAACCCCCACATACTCATCAGCCTACTTCAATAATTAGCAACTCATGGCTAAGCTTGTTTCATTAACGGACCCATCCTTGTGCCCATGACAGATTACTTGGAAACAAACCTGAGTTCCCATGTAATTCCATCCATAAATATTAAAATAAATTGTTAAAAGTTTCAACAAAACTAATTATTACCAGACGGTACTGCCAAGTCCTTTCTAAGACTGCATATGAATCTTACCTTTGCCTCATTAATGGGATATTAATGCAATTAGCAGCAGCTACGGCAGCAAAAGGAACAAAACGTCCTATGAGTGGTGAGACATGCTGCGGAAAGAAAAATCCCAAAAGCATTATCTTACTTTGCCTGTGTGGCTGAATGCAAATACTTATTTCTCCTTGAAAGCTTGCTAAAAACACAGCCTTATTTGTGTGGCAACTCAGGCCAGCAGTACTTTCAAAACTTGTTTCCTGGGGGTGTTTGTGAATTTCCTGCATGGGTCTGCTGGGACGAGGCCTGCTTCCACGTCATTTGCCGGATCAGCCTGGCTGATGGACTGGGGGGGGGCTTTGGAGTCACGGGGTCTTGAGTTCAGGCGCTGGCGTCTCCACCTTTCCAGAGGGTGGGCGTGGGCACACTCCTCGGCACACAGCCTCTAGTGGGCAGTTAGGGTTGGGGAGCATTGGGCATGTAAGACGCAGTGCCAGGGGCAGACCAGGCGCCTGGCAGAAGTGGCTGGTGACAGCCCTTCTGAGACCCCACTGAGATAGGCAGGCAAAGATAATGATGGTAACAAGAAAGTCCCAAGACTTGACTATTTTGAGAAATAATCGAGAGACCTGGGGGCAGTTGGGTGAGAACAAAGGAAGAAGCCTTACTGGGGCAGTAAAAATCCCAGTACCTTGGTTAATGCATTAAGTCCTAGAGCTGTTGCCACAGCACCAGTTGTCGCAGAAACGTAAGCTGTTCCCAACTCACTGCAAAGAAAGGATAGTGCGTGAAAAAGGAGTGCACGTCAGGAAACTTGGGTTCGACATTTTCTGAGGAAGCGAGGGGACAATGTGAAAGGGCACGATTAAGAAGAGAGCCCACAAGGGTGCCTGGGTGGCTCAGTGGGTTAAAGCCGCTGCCTTCGGCTTGGGTCATGATCCCAGGGTCATGGGATGGAGCCCCACATCGGGCTCTCTGCTCTGCGGACAGCCTGCTTCCTCCTCTCTCTCTCTCTGCCTACGTGTGATCGCTATCAAATAAATAAATAAATAAAATCTTTAAAAAAAAAAAAAAAAAGAAGAGAGCCCACAAAACAAGCCTCGTTATCATTCTACAAATGGACTAACGCAGACCGGAAGCAAGCAGTCCCCGGAAGAGTGGCCTTTCCTGCGGACAAGGCGACCAGCACCTTCAGCAGCGGCCAAGGGGGTAGGTATTGGGCGGCACGGAGGGGCTGCAGTTGTGCAGGGAACGGCATCTTGGCCGAAGTGCGGGCAGCATATCTGCCTAAATTAAAAGTAATTCTCAAAATATAAATACACCTACTGGGATAAAACTGCCATGCTGCTGTCCTTAAAACTGTAACTCACTGCATCAAAATCCTAAAAGTCCCATCTGCAACAGGCAGTTAAGCACAGCTGTTTTCTCTTATTTTAAATACAGTTTTAGGGGCGCCTGGGTGGCTCAGGCAGTTAAGCATCTGACTCTGGGTTTTGGCTCAGGTCATGATCTCAGGGTCGTGAGGTGAGATCGAGGCCCGCACTGGGTTCTGTGCTGGGCGTGGAGTCTGCTTAAGGTTCTGCATCCCTCTCTCTCTCGCCCCTGCCCCCATCCCCAGTGTGCTCTCTCTCAAAGGATAAACAAATAAATACAAATAAATAAAATAAGTGTTAATTCAAAGGGCTGGAAGAAATGAAAGTGTGCTAAACACTGTTGGTGACAGGTTTCCCCAACCTTTGTTCCATATGGTGACGAGAAGAGGTTATGGACTGTCAGAAGCCATCTAAAGTGACAAAAAAGAAAACACTCTGAAGTATTCTCCAAGTTGAGCTAAAAGTTTTGGCTCGCTAATCTCTTTAGCCTGCTTGAACACTTTTGTTTTTTTAAAACAGGAGGCAACATTTTAAACCTATTACGTTCTGTTTGGCTCTGTGGATGGCTTATTTAAAGACAAATCCTAAATAAAAGTCCCCTTGGTTTGTGCAGAGATCACACTCTGGATGCCGCTACTTTTGATGGTGTTATCTGGCCACAGGCTCGGGGTCGACGGGGGCACAGCCTGTCATCCGCCGCGGGCCGGCCCTCGACCACCCGCCCTGTGTCCTGCCTGAGGGTGCACCTACCAGTATCCCTAACAGCACGAATGATGTCTGAGAAGGCAGGCTGGACAAGACCGTCATCTTGATGGGAAGGGCAGGAGGAGAAAGGCTACTGGAAAATATGCCCCATGATATTCTGAACAACACCAACAGTTTACACACCACGGACCCCAATGCACACTGGGGCAGTGCGGAGAACGATTAAGTCTCAGGGTCTTACTTTACAGTGAGGGGAGCGTCTCCGCTTCTGTTGGTGTAATTGACCACGGCGTTGAAGGACTGATTGATCCACTGCCAGAACAGCACCGCCGGCGCGGTCCTAAAACAGAGCGATCCATCACACACCGGCCATCGCCTGTGACCTAGCCGCTGGGCGGAACAGAAAATGTGAACACCAGTAACCACAGAGGAGATGGACTGCGGAAGGAAAACGCTAGGTCAGAGACCCTGCGTCCAAGGCTTCAGACCTGAGTGGCGGGGCAGACGGGCGCCCTCTGATTCTCAGCCTCCTTCTTTGGCTCTGGGTAACCCCAAGCTCAAAGGGCTATGGTGAGGATCAAATCATCCTCCCTAAATCTGATCTTAAATCTGCAGACAGCCTGGCATACAGCAGGCACTCAACACCGGTCAGGCCCCTTCTCTTGGGGAGAAAAGCAAGCTGTCTGTAGGCGAGGGAGCCCAGCTCCCTCCTCACAGCACATGCGAGCCCGAATGTCTGCTGAATGTCTGCTGAATGTCCGCCTCTACGGCTACGGTTACCGCTACACTCACAGCTGTGTCTGATAAATGGATTAAAAAGAGAATTTGCTTAGAGACATTTCAATGGTCTTTCTCGATCTCATTTTCTTTCCGGTGTTAAGAGTCAGGGAAAAATTCAGTCTCCTTTTGAACGACAGAGAGAATACTATTTATTTAGCACCGGGAAAAGTTAATGCCACCCCCTCAAGCTATGACATTTACACAAAATGGAACTCAGCGTGGAATGACATTTATTTCAATAAAACTATTTACATACACAGATGTACTTTAAGCTTCTATAGTATAAAGTGAATGGTTGTTACATTTCTATAACTTACCTATAAAATGTCATCATACAACCTGTGATGGTCATGTTCATTGGAACCTGGGCTGACATTCTTCCTATCAAAATCATCTTTTCACCCGTGTCAGGATGAAAAGCTGAATCATAGATGTACTTTGCTCTCCATAATTCATTTTCTGTAAGACCTGGAGGAATAATTCCTTGCCTAGGGAAACAAGAAATAACAAGAAGGACAGAAAATAATAAGAAGAATAAAAAAACTGTTCATTTCCAGTAGCTCACCAGTACTGTAGAGACATGTAGCTAGAAAGTTTTTAAGGTTACCCTTACCTAAAACAACTGTGCCTGCGGTGAAATTTTAGTAACACAAGAGAAAGTAAACACAATGAATATGTCAAACCCATGTATCTCAAATGGTCTGTAATTTTGAAAAACAAAAATTTATTTTGTATCTTGAAGTATTCAACTCTGAAATACCCTTGTTTTAAATGACATATTTAAAAATGTATTTTGAACTTTGCAAATTCTGTAATATTTTCAACCAATTAGACAAAAGCTGTGGCAATCAAGAACATCAATTAATTTTTATACCTACAGTCTGAAACCCTAGATTAGAAGGGCTCATTGTTTTAT
>ML107963.1:12499-40844 GCA_003697995.1 Taxidea taxus jeffersonii
AAAAAAAGAAAATAGGGGGATGAATGATGACGCAGAAGGTCTGTCATGAGATTCAAAGAGAGAACCTGTGGAAAGGTGCCTCACGCCAGGTTCTCAATCCATGGTGGCCCCTTCCATGTTCTACCCCCTTTGGCTTGGCAAGAATGAGAAATAGGTACACGTCTCCCTTGGAGCTCCTTCCAGCTTCTTCTTCCAGCCCCTTCTCTCCTCTCTGTTTACATCAGGCACCAAGAGTTCGGTTATCAAAAGAACAGCTAAGTCTTTGGCAACAGTGAGCCTGTTGCTTTTCCCTGGGGCCACCATAACTGACCCCAAGATCCCATTTGAGAAGGTCCCACCCTGGAGAGAGACCCAGAAGAATGAGTTTCAAACAGCAGCCTCTCAGACTGAACACCTCCTTTGTGCTAATGATCGTTACAATTACAATAACATTTCCTGGCACAGATGATGTCCTGGGCTCTGTGCACCACGTTTTATATGCATTTCCCTCCTGAATTCTTAACTACACACCTTAGAAGCTGGGTGTTTCAGCAGGGTCGTCTTACGGATGAGGAGACCGAGGATCAGAGAATTTAAGTGACTTGGAGATCACGTAGCTATGAGGTGGCGAAGCCGGAGGCAAACCTAGGTCTGATTCCAGAGCTTTCTGTGGAGAAGGAGGTGACTCTATTCCAAGGTGACGTCATAAAAGGGGGGAGGGTGGGGGCAAGGTTGAAAAGAAGGAGAGGACACATGACAGAGAGACCAGGGAAGCTGGGTGGTGGTGGTGTCATTGGAGCACAGCCCTGAGATTAGGTTGGGTTTCAGCAGGCAGAGCTGAGGAGGGAAGGGGCAGTAGAGGTGTAGGAAGCACTAGGATTTGAGGCAGAGAGGCTGGAAAACCCGGGTTTTGTCGTGGGGACATGCATGTGTCAGGAATACATTTCCGCAGGGGGTAGAGGCTACCTCTCCTTATTTGCATTTTACAGAGGAGGAAAGCGAGGTCCAAGGGAGGTAAGTAATTTAGCTGTGGTCCCACAGCTAAGAAGTAGAGCTGGGATTTGAACTGCCATCTGTCTGGCTGCAGAGCCTTCTCAAGGTAGCGATCACAGGGGGATCCCAAGTCCGTCACGGCTAAGGGAAGGCTTTAGGACCTGAAGCTTCTGGGAGGATTCTAGGTCTAGCAGCCCAACCATGCCTAAAGAAGCTTACCAGTGTCTCCCCCAAACCCCATATCCCCCCACTGAAATGTGTGGGAGCTTGGAAGGGGAGAAGAGGGGAACGGGACAATTTTCAGATTCTCAGACAATTGCAGCCAGACTGTACCTTTGCACCACACCTGCCTTTTTACTCCCTCCTTCCTGGAATCAGGTTACTTTCTTACATTCTTTCACATTTAATAATCATGGCTTATTAACTGCATGCTGGACCCTGGGATAATAATGAGGCCCCAAGACAGGCTGGAAGCCTGCGGGAGGTCACGTAGCTAGCAAGTGGTGGATGAGGGGTTCAGTCCCAGCCTGAGCCACTCACCGCGGTGCCGGTCCCCTCTCCTCTGCTTCTCTGGCTTCTCACGATGGCCCCAGAGAGGTCTCTGGGCTCAGGAAGTCTGACCCACTTGCCAGGGCTCGAGGTTGGTGAGCCAGATTGGAACCCGAGCCCAGTCTGTGTCAGCACCTTCAGTTTAGGGCCCACTGCCTCCCCCTTCTTTCACAGACTCTCTGGAGGCCCAAGAAACAGATTTATGAGACAGTGGCTCTCTTTTGCTTGGAAACGTAGGTCCCCCAAAAAGAACTGTGTTGGGAATGTGCACTAAGATGTTTATGAACTTTTTAATTAATTAATTTATTTTTAAACATTTTATTTATTTATTTGAGAGAGAGAGTGAGCATGAGAGGAAGGAAGGTCAGAGGGAGAAGCAGTGGGGAGCCCGACGTGGGGCTTGATCCCAGGACCCTGGGATCATGACCTGAGCCAGAGGCAGATGCTCAATGGACTGAGCCACCCAGGTGCCCTGAAGTTTTTTTTTTTAAATACTAAAAACAATTTTGTACTTTTGACTTATTTTGAATTATTCTTGACTTTTCACCCACTCGTTAAGTGCCAGTCATTGAAAAGGACTTCTGGCACACTTTCTAGGTAGCAGATGCTGTCCTAGGCACAGATGTCCTGGTCACTGTGTCCATGTTGCCAACAGTCTAGTGACACATGCAGGGAAGTAAATAGGTGGTTGTAATACCGGGCTGTGAGGGGGAAAGTTGAGGGTTGTTTTGAGAGATGCTTAAACATGGAGGTCAGAGATGGCTTCCTGGAGGAAATAATGTAAAATCTGGAAGGAGGTGACTGGGTGAAGAGGCTTGGGAAGAGTGTTGGAATCTTAAGGAAGAACAGGGCCAAGCTCGGAGTGGAGAGCAGGAATGGGGTGTAGAGTGGCAGCATCTCTCCCGTAGGGCAGGAGTGAGATAGAGGAGGGCCGTGGTGTATTAGTCATCCAGGGCCACCGTGACAAAGGACCACACACTGAAAGGCAGAACCGAGGAGGCATCTTATAAGGACACTAGTCACGCTGGACAAGAGTGTACCCTAATGAAGGCATTTTAACTTAATCACCTTTTTTAAAGGCTCTATCTCCAAATACAATCTCATTCTGAGGTACTGGAGGTTGGGGCTCCAACATGTAAATTTGGGGGTGATGGAGGCAGTTCAGATCATAACAGACAGATCCAGCAAGTCCGAGGAGCCGTGTTAAAGAGTATGGACTTTCTCTGAAGGCAGGGGGAGTCATTGCAGAGCCCAAGGCAGAATGACAGTGCTGATTTGCACTTTGTTACAGAGTTCTTACAGCAGTGAGGGTGAAGAGTTGAAGGATGGAGAGGAGTTTAGCAGTGGTTAGAATACCCTCTAAGAGAACCTGGCAGAAGGAGAGACTCTGGAGGAAGAAACCACAGGATTTGTGATGGGCTCCCCAGGAGGGCAGGACAGGGGCTTGTCAAGGTGAGCTGGATGTCTGGTTGGGGTCTCTTGGTGCACCATGGAAATCCTTACTGTGCATTTTGGAGGAGAGCCTGGCCCAGGAGAGGGGAAGGAGATGAGTCCAGGTTGGGGGTATCTGAGTGGAGGCAGGTTTCCAGCTCTGGAAAGAAGTCTGGAAGTCTGGATTGGAGACGTGAGTTTAGGACTCATTAGCTCTGGATAGTAATTGAAGCCGTGGGAACTGATGAGGGAGGGGTGCTAGCCCTGAGTTTGAATATTCAGAAGTGAGCCAAAACTCTTCTTATTAAAGCTGGAGATATGTGTGCGCAGAATGATGAACACCCCTGCTGATAGGGAGACCTAGTTAATTTTCCTGCATGTTCTCCTGTCTGAGAGCCACGGGGAGCCTGGAGTGAAGAGGGTCTCCTGGGTGTTAGCTCCTTTCCTGAGGCCTGAGGTCATTTCATCAGCTTTTGATACTTAATGAGTCACTGGAGTGAGTCAGCCCAGGTACCCCACGCGGGAAGGACACACAAGCAACTCTTTCAGACTGTACCACTTGCCTTGTGTATCAGTGAGGCGGGGAGGGAGAGGGCACTGTGCCTTTTGGAGCCCGTCCGTGGTGGGGGCTTGTCTGCACAGGAGTAGGTAATGAATGACGCTAAAGAACTACAAGTGTTTGCTGGGCTCGAGGATCATGACACATATTTTTGGTAGCAGTAGGTTTTTAGATTTGTCTTTTTTTTTTTTAAAGATTTTATTTATGTATGTATTTATTTGTGTGAGAGAGCACTAGAGAGAGAGCAAGCAAGCACAAGTAGAGGGCAGAGGAAGAAGGAGAAATGGGCTCCCCGCCGAGCAGGGAGCCCAAAGTGGGGCTCCATCCCAGGACCCTGGGATCATGTCCAGAGCTGAAGGCAGACACCTAACTGACTGAGCCACCCAGGCACCCCTACATTTGTCTTTTTAAGATGTCTTTCTTGAGCACTTTTAAAATAATAATAGCTGACATTTACAGAGTCCCCAAGAGATTCCTGACAACGTGCAAAGCATTTGACCTGTGTTGTCTCGGTTCATCCTCACAGGTGGGCACTGTGGTTATTTCCATTTTTTTCTGATGAAGACAGCACAGCTTGGAGAAGGGAAGAAGCTTATGCCAGGCTGTGCCATTGGTGACGGAGGGGCCTGGATGTGAACCCTAGCAGGCGGATGGCGAGGCTCCCGCAGTCGATCATTGGGCCACCTGGCTGCTGTGAGCATTGCTTCCTGGAAGCAGGACCTTCGCCTCACGTGTTTTCCTGGCCTCATAGTCAAAACACCTGGGGCCCATCCCCACCTCCCCCACAGGCTGGGGTGTGAGGTGGGTAGATTGCTGACCTTCCTGCATCTCAGTCTTCCACCTCTCATAAAATAACAGTGCCTACTAGAAGAGGATTTGGGAGTGAGTTTAGTGATCATCCACAATGGCTGGGAAGCACTTGGCTCCATGCTGGGAACATAGGAAGGGCCTGGGGCGGATGGGATTGTCCAAAGATGGCCATATTGATGTTGATACATTTCCACAGGCTCTTTTTCCCATATGATGGTGACACTCCTTCCCTGACCACTGGCTTTAGAATCCCTCTTCTTGAACCAGCATGTGCCTTGGCCAACTGCATACAACGGAAAGAACACTGACTTCTGAGGCTAGGTCATTAAGCCTCCACCTGCCTTTCTCATTTAGTCTATCTTGAGAAAGGGGCCCGGCTGTCTGAGTCTTCCCACCCTGGGCACCAACCAGAGTGAGTGAGACCAATGGCTCTACCTTGGAGCCGCTGCATGGATGCCCAGGAGAGCAGAGGCAAACAGTCCCCACCAAGCCCTGACCTGACTGCAGATCTGTGAGCAAAATAAATGTTTTTTCTTTTTAAGCCTCTATGTTTTGGGGTGGTGTCTTATGCAGATTAGATAATAAGAACAATGCTCAAGAAATGGGTCTTGATGTTCTTACTTCTCCCTGAATTAGTGCACTGTCACTTATTCCAGAAGTAGGCTATAAATCAGGAAGATAATGTCTGGAGGTGGAGCAAATTTGGGTTCTGGAAAATCCCCAAGTGTGTCAACTCCTATTGGCTGTTTGAGAGTTAATGAGCGGCTACGAAAGCTGATTGGATCATCTGAGGTGGGAGGGTTTGTACTATGCAAATGAAGGACAAGCAGGATGAAACCCCTGAAGGTGGGGTGGTATGTGGTAAGGTGGGGGTTCTGCCCTCATTTCTCCTTTGTGAGCCTCCTGGGCTTAGGTAATATATCCTTTGGGGTATCTTAACCATTCTGCAACGCTCGTATCGGTAATATTTCAGCCACACCATACGTCTGCAGGATAGGGTAGGACTGGGAGTCCTCACCCCATATTCCAGTTGGGCAAACTGAGGCACAGTGAAGAGAGGTAACAAGATTCAAGGACATACGACTGCTCAGGGGCAGAGCAAAGAAACTATACTCTCCTTGCTTTTAGAGCCTAGCTCTTCAACCTGTGAGGTGTGTAACTTGAGGCGAGCAGATTGGCCTCTCTGTGCCTAAATTTTCCCGTCTGCAAAATAGGGATAAAAACAGTATTCCTTTAGAGGTGCCTGGGTGGCTCAGTCCATTAAGCACCTGACTCTTGATTTTGGCTCAGGCTATGATCTCAGGGTTGTGAGATTGAGCCCTGGGTCAGCCTCCATGCCTGGTGGAGCTTTCTTAGGATTCTGTGTCTCCCTCCCCTTTGCTCTTCCTCCTCCCCTCCCTCTCTTAAAAAAAAAACAACCCCAAAACAAAGCAAAATAAAAAAAACAAAAACCAAAAACTCCTTCAGAGGGCTGTAGTGAGGATTAAATCAGATATTTCGTGTGCAGAGTTTCAGATGCTCCTGGCATATAAGAACAAGCTAGGAAGTGGCTGGGTTGGTGTTTAGATTAGGTGGTCTACCTCCAGACTCCACACTGCTGAGAGAAGTCCTGGTAATTCCCATCGGTCCCCCGGAAGGCCAGATAGCATTAGTCCAGGTCTCCCACTGTGCCCATAGAGCATGATTTTGAGTCCTCCCTGGCCACCCTTCTCTGTTCCCTGTGCCTTGAATCCATGACACCCTGAACCAGAGAAAGCGCCATCCCCTCCTCTTGTATTAATGAAGCCCGAGATCACACTGCTCTTTTGGCAGTCACATCGTACAGTTGACTCATCCTGAGCCGGCTGTCAGAATCCTAAGTGTTCTTACCACATGTGCTAGCATCAGGCTGCACTCTTGCCCAGCTAGGATGGGGGCCATGGGAGATTTTTAAAATCTGACTACAGAATTGTGTGGTTTGTTAGCGTTTGTGCACTGCTACAGCCAGTCTAAGAAAGAACCCAGATGAGCTCCTCCTCCTGGGTACTTGGAGACACCCAATACACTTTTAATATACCCTCTTTTTTTTTTTTAGTTTGTTTGAGTGGCTTGCTGTTTACTTGTGGAAAAAGCAAGCCACAGATTGACTTTTGAGTGGTCTGTGTGTAGGAAGACAGGGCGTGTGGCGTGGATTTTGTGGATGAGTGCAGAGAGAGGGGGCTTGGGAAGATTGTGCCACATGCCAGCTCTGAGCCCCAACTTTGAGCGGTTGCTACCTGAATAGGACAGAGTGAGGACAGAGGCTGTATTCTGGGAGGACACTGGCAGAATTAATCAGGCTTCTAGTACATTGGTTGTTCAAATGGGTCCCGACCTCCCCAAATATATTGCCATCTAACCCACAGGATGAAATGATATTTTTGTCATGTCTAATTTCTAATTTCTTGCCGAACTACAAACTGGTCTTGTTTGGGCCAGGGATCTGGCTGCCTGTGCCCCGACAAGCTGTTGCAAGGGGCAGACTCAGCCATGCAAACCTGTCCTTGAAGAAGTGGCCGTGGAGGTTGGGCAGACACCCCAAAAATGCTTGTGTGTAAGGCTTAATCACATTAACGTCAGGGTATTTCTTAAGGAAATCCCCCAAGTTAACTTATAGTTAATTTAATTTATGTCATTTAAAATACTGAATCAATAAAGCCATGGGTAGAATTACTTTAGCAGGACCCACCTGGTAGTTTCTTTTGGGAATAAGGCTCTGCAGGTCATCTACTGCATCATTGTCTCCTATTCTGGCTTCAGATGGTCTCTATCAGCTTTAGCATCGGTTCTTGGTAACTTTCACTTGACCGCTCCGTAACAAACAGTGTTACCTTCACTCTAGGCAAAGGAAGGGGGCTCTTCCCAAGGTGTGGGCAGAGTTAAGGGCATCCAACCAGGGAAGTTGATGCCTCGCCTGAGCTAGCCAAAGCCGGAAGGTTTATCCTTGCTCCACTGGAATAGGCAGAGGAGGATACAGTTCCTGGGGTCAGAAGAAAGTGGTCATAGTTACAGGGATTGTAGGAGAGGACGCCTGCAAGGACTTCGGCCTTGGGTACAGGGAGGCAGCCCACTTGTAACCCCCCCAGCAGGGAAGGAGCTGGCAAATTAGTACCTCAGCCCCATTCTCTCCTCTCCCTCAATCTCCTGCCAGTGCCTCAATTGGCGGAATCTAACTGGAAGTCAGGACAAGAGATCCTGTGGAAACAATCCATACACGCTAGCCTGCAGGGGGCACAAGGAAGAGCAGAAATAGTGGGAAGTGGACCTGGGAGGGAGAAATGGGATATGCGCAGCACTTCCTAAACTAGGCACCCACTGTTTGCCTCCCCAGATTAGCGCTTGTTCTAGTTCATTGTTGCTCCTGGGAGATCAGGCGTGTGTGAGGGCTGTGTCTGACTTGGTCTTCGCTCTGTTCCCAGGGCCCACCCTGGGCCTGGTTTGCTGTGGTGTGTACTAGAGCTTGGGAAATGAGTGGCATCATTTCTTCTGGTGTCACTGCTTGGGCCGTACAGCTCTGCGAGCAGCGAATGGCCCAGCACACAGCTTGCACGCAGAAGGGACTACTGGGGAGACAGTCATGGGCACGATTGAGTGAATGGGTGAATTGTAAGGGTGGAACCCCTTGACAATCCCATGATGCCAAGTTCGTGTCAAAATTCAACCCCAAATTCATTAAATTCAGCAAGACCGGTTCCTTTGGCCGAGGCACGGTAGCATACACATTAGTATCTCTCGTCCCATATCCACACCACCCGGTTCTGGTAGCTTCTCCTCCATTTCCTCAGAAGCAGACCAGGAATAGTCACCTCAGACTGTTCCTTGGCCAAGGATGGGAAGTGTGTTTCTTCTCTCTCTTTCCACTTTTTCTTTGTCTTTTTTTTTCTTTTTTTTAAAGATTTTATTTATTTATTTGACAGACAGAGATCGCAAGTAGGCAGAGAGGCAGGCAGAGAGAGAGAGGAGGAGGAGGAAGCAGGCTCCCTGCTGAGCAGAGAGCCCAATGCGGGACTCGATCCCAGGACCCTGAGATCATGATCCGAGCTGAAGGCAGAGGCTTAACCCACTGAGCCACCCAGGCTCAGGCTTTTTTTTCTTAACTGTATCAGAGGTAGTATTATTTGCGCTTGGAGAGCTGATTCACACAGAGAACAGGAGGAGAATTCCAGACTTCGCGGGCTACGCAGTGATGCTGTTAAAGTTGCGGGCTTTGTCCCTTCATTGCTTGGGTTTGGATCCCAGCGCTGTCACTTCTCAGCTGTGTGACCTGAGGCAAGTAACTTACCTTCTCTGTGCCTCCCATTTCTTAATCTTCAAAATAGAAGGGTTAAATGGGCCAAAGCCTGCAAACACTCAGTACAGTGCCTGTTACATGGAGAACATTCATTAAATATCATCACGGTCTTGACCATCCGAGCAACTGGAGAAAAAAAAATTTGATGGAATTCAACTTTCTCAAGAGATGAAGAGAAGAAATTCACAATCCTGATATAAATTGGAATGATCCAGATGTTTCTCAAGGGCTGCCTGTCTCTTCCTTCCTGCTCTGATGTGGGGTAGGTATAGAGGAAAAAGGATCTGAAACTGTTTCCAAAGGAGTTATTCAAAACTAACCTGTTGTCTTTTTATTTTTTGAGAAAAATCTAAAGACCAATGACTGTATCTGGTATTCTCACTTCCTTTTCTGAGAAAGTTCATGAGTTCTTGGCCTCGAATAAGCTTAGTTCTCTACAGCTTCCCACAAGGAAATTAAATTTTCAGGTCCTGCACAAAAGTTTAGTTATCACTAATATGATCATTGGTGCTGTCACTGTAGGAGCAGGGAGGGGGTGGAGGATGGATTTGACAGTGATGAGAAAACATTCCTCCTCTGGCCTCCCCGCTCAGACATACAGGCACGGGGTGTTTGCAGGCACACACGGATACACACACACACACACACACACACACACAGACACACGCACAGACACACGCACACACAATGTGACACACTCCCTCAAGGACACACCAGTGCCACCACACACATCTCTTCACAGAAGAGGCACTTTCTCAGGGGCAGTTACTATCCTGGATGATTTTTTTAAAAAACTCAACCTGACCAGCATTTTTGGGATATTTATTTAGCCAGAGCTAGGCACTGAGGGAGGTGAAGAGAAAGGCATGTTATCAGCATGATTCTGTCCTTGTCCTGCCTTCTAGGAGATTTCAAAGCAGTATGTACTGGGGGAGACAGAGACACCTCCCAGTGTCTGAGGAAAGGTAGATTGTGACAAGGACTTCTCAGGAGGTTAAGAAATTGCTAACGATTGCTTCCTTTCTGGGCACCTGGGTGGCTCAGTCAGTTCAGCGTCTGCCTTTGGGGTCCTCGGATGGAACCCTGCATCAGGCTCCCTGCCCCCTGTCCCTCCTCCTCCTTGAGCTTGCTTTCTCTCAAATAAATAAAAAATCTACAAAAGAAGAAGAAAGAGACAAAAAAGATTGCTTTCTTTCTTTGACATATTTTTTAATGGGCTTCAGGTGTTTCACACATTCTCCAGGCAGTTTTAGTCAACCAGCTGTGTTCGGCATTGGTCTGGATTTGAATATTTGATCTGCTACTTAAAAGCGATGACACTTTTGAGCCTGATTTTCTAGTCTGTATACAGGATATCAATATTACCAGTATGTACTAAGATGGTGTTCTGCTGCAAATAACAAAGATCGGATAGCAGTGGCTTAACCAAAAGGAGAGTGTTTTTCTCATGTTAACAAGCAGTTCAGAGGCAGGCAAATCAGTATTGGTGCCATTTCCATGGGACTCAGCAGGGACCCAGGCTCCTTCAGTCTTGCTGCCCTAGCACCCAGAACCACAAGGTGACTGAGAGAGGAGTCAGTTGCCTTTGTCCCCCATTTGAAGAGCTTTCTGGAGAGTCCCACTAAGTGACTCCATCTTATACTTCACTGGCCACAACTATGCCAGGATGACCAACCCTACCTCCAGAAGAAGATGAGATATCAAGTATTTTAACTGAAGAGTGTTGCCTCAGACAAAACTGAGGTTCCTTGAGGAAGAAAGAAGGGGAGACCCCGTCAGTATCTAACACACTATCTTGGAGTTGTTGAGAAGATTCCCTGAGGTAATTCACCTCAAACTCGGCCCAATACCTGACATGTGGTAACTGTTGTTAGCTGACACACTCCTCAGTGTCTTCTCTGAGCATCCCCTGTGAGACAGCCAATGGAGCCTTTCTCTCCTCACTGTCCCAGGACTCCCCGCACCCAAAACTCAGGCCTCACAACTCAAGTAATCTCAGCCTCTCCAGAAAGTCTTCCCTCACCACTCTGGTCCTCAAAGATACCATCTGCTCTTTTGAAAAACTGTAGCACAGAGAGTCACTCTGTGTCTCTCTCATAATCACTCATTTGTCATTTAACATATATTTCATGGTATAACTAAATCTCTATTTGTGTGTTTATTTTTCTTCTCAGCTTATAAGGCAGAAATTATGTTTTTTCCCCACATCAGTGCCTCAAAGCTCTCATGACTGGTTCTTACACATAGTAGGTGCTGATGTTGAATAAATTGTAGGGCATTCTGAGGTGGCCAGCTTCTGTTCCAGTTGCTGGGAGGGCTGGAATGTGGTATGCCAGGGATTTCTTCACTTGTATGCAATAATGAATCACGCCTTTTGGGGGCATTTGCTGCT
Source organism: Taxidea taxus jeffersonii (assembly GCA_003697995.1). Lineage (NCBI taxonomy): Eukaryota > Metazoa > Chordata > Mammalia > Carnivora > Mustelidae > Taxidea > Taxidea taxus. The sequence goes on from ML107963.1 coordinate 23,522, forward strand.
CTGTTGACATTGGTTTTCATGGCTAAGATAGCCAAGTTGCGGTCATGTCAATGTGCAATGTGGTCACTCTCCAAAGAAGCAGGGATCACAAGTGAGGTTTAAATGCTATTGGAAATCAAGTTATCAGTTGTTTCATCAATTGAGCTCCTGCTGTGTGCAAAGAGTAACACTGAGTATGGACCACTTGTGCCTGTCTCACTTCCCACAACCTCTTCCTATCTTGAGGCTTAAGATGAGCTCCATTGTGCAGCAACACTCACTTTCTTCAAGCTGTGAATTGAAGGGACTTCCCTGAGTCCATCAATTTCAAAACCATTTCCTAAACAAGACCCAGCCTCTTGCTTTCAAAGGGACCCTTGACAAATAATTAAGAAGGAAGAACATGAAGTAGGACTGTTATGTGTTGGAAAGCCCTATATGTACCTGCCCCTTTTCCAGCCAGCTCATGGCTTGGTTTTTGTGGGTTTCCTGAATGAGCTACCAGTAACCCTCTGTCTCCCAATCCAGTGGAAAGGAAAGGTTTGTCTTCAAGCCGATTGCTTTTCATCCCTTAAAGTGAGTGAATTTGGCAAATAATTTCTGAACTTTTGTTGTGTATAAGGTACTGTGCTGGCATGGATAACAAGAACAGATATTAAATCAATTAAGTAACTGATTAGATATTTGATTAGACTGTGCTAGCTAATGGGGATAGCTTTATCTTTTTTAAGACTGATAGAGCACTTTCTGTGTCTATGTGCAAACCCCAGGCTTATATATGTTTTCTCCTTGGATCCCTGAGGGTTTACATTCAAACTCTGAAGCAGGTGGAAAATGGACTAATTATCTTTTACTTCCCCCCCATCTCCTGCTTTGTGTTGAATCCCTGAAGGAGGAGGACAGCTTGGAGATCTAAAACCAGGATCTGATATTCTGAGAAGAGACCCCCTTTCAGTTGAGGTGCCCCATGCCAATATGAGGTGGCTTCAGCTGAACACAAGGAACTGCATTTTTAGGTAAAGAGGGCTGTGGAGTCTCCCCATGCCTTGCTTCTGAATTTCAGGTCTAGTCAGTGTGGATGAGATCTCCAAATGCCCCTACAGCCCCATCTGACAGGGGAGAAGGATGTTGCTAAAAAGGGATGTGACTTGAGGAGATATCGTAACAGAGTGTCCAGTGAGGGACCAAAGCTGGGGCTTAGGGAGGATACAGCCAAGTCTCAGGATCAACAGAGCCAAGGAGACGCTGAGTCATAGGGAGGACAACCTCCATTTACTGTGCTGCTGTTACATCAGTGATGGATCTTCAGAGATGGGTATGACAAGGGAAGAAGCCAACACCCAGGGCCAGAGGGATGCATACCTCGGTAGAGGCCAGCCTGGACATTGGGTGGTACCTGGATCTGCCAAGATGACAGGCATTATCTAGAATAGATGAGCCGCCCATAAGGCCAGGGTGGTAAGAAAAAGCCTTCTGGGAATTTAGCTTCACTTCAGAGGACACAAGAAGAAGGGGAAGGGGAAGACTGTTCAGTTGATTGAATGAGTTAGCCCCAAGGGGATCGGCTTTGGCCAGAGGTCATACCAAGGTAATGATGGCATTACCTTGCTATGGAAAGAGTAAGAGTGTTTTTTTTTGTTGTTTTTGTTTTTGTTTTTTGTTTTTTTGCTGTTTCCAGAAACAGTCATACCAGAATTGTGACTTTGAACTTTATACCCATCGGGGGGGTTAGGTCAAAATATTCTCAAGTAGTTTCTTTTCTGACCTTCTCTTGGCTCCTATCTCAGAGAGCCTTCTCAAAAGCTGAAGTGCTTGCCAGGACCGAGGTAGGTATTAAACCCATGAATAATGGCTGAGGCTTCATCTGAAGACTCCACAGTTTCCCTGAGGGGATGCATATTCATATTCATCTTTTAACCAGTGGAGAAACCAGAAGATGACTCACCCTTCAGAGCTGAGGGGGAAGTCATGATGCCCTTGACAAGAATCCCTCTGACTTCTGGATTTTTCTAGGTGAGGTCAAGGCAGCCCTGTGAGGAGCGCATGAGAGAAGAGAGGCAGGAAGGGCTGGGAAGAGAAGTGGTGGCCATTTTGGACAAGGGGCTCATCCTGCCAGAGACTGCATCTCCACCCAGAGGCAGGCTTCAGCTCTGAAATGCAGCTCCCAACTCAAACACCCACCCTCAGATTCACACACTCACCCACGGAGCTGTCCCTCACCACCACAGCAATGAGTGACCCTGCCCGGAAGCCCTTTCCCCTTCCACAGGCAGGAGGAGGAAGGAATTATGGAAAAACAAAAATAAAAACAAAACTGCTCTGTAGAGAGAAGTGGGGGAGGGGGAGGGGGCAGTTTCATTTCTCCCTTCCTTGGAGTATAAGCAATTCCACCTAATTTCTTTCACACTAAATGAGGTTGCCAAGGAAATCGAAGTGGAGCGACCCCCACAGTGTGGGTTCATCTTACAGAAACTCAATATACTCCCTCATAAACCAGATCAATTAAGAGGTGGTTATTCACTTTACAGGCAAATGCTTTGCTTCTGCACAGGATACCTTTAAGGAGGACTTTCCTAAGGCATCTAAGAATTTGCTTCCAGACCATAAGAATTTGATGGAAGGCAGAGGAAGGAAGAGAAACAAGAGCTTTTGTCTGCTCTACATCCAGGACGAATGAAGAAAAATGATGAAGGATCTCTGAAATCATGTAAATCAATGGGAAAACAGGATGGATTTCCCAAATTAAATTTATATGCAATTTTGCCTAGCATTATAAAATATTTTTATATATTTTTTTGCTTTTGCAAAAACCTAACATTTACTACTATACACTGAACTGAACATTTTATTTACATGAATCCTCATGACAACCATAGATGTGGATATTATCCTCACCTGTCATTGAGTAAACTCAAACAAGGCCCAGGATGGGAAGATGCTTGTCAAGGTCACAGACATGTCAAGTTCACATTACTCCATAAATCAATGCTCATAAATCCAACTGTGTGTGTATATGTGTGTGTGTCTGTCCCTTGTGGGTTTTTGTTTTTTTCCATATGAAGCACAAAGGGTTAATCAACATTCATTCCTCCATTTGAAAATGTTTTCTAAAAAGGAAACTATTTTTGGATAGAGTGAATTAAAGAGTAAACATGAGTCTTGCTGTTAGTTTATTTTCACTGAGTGCACACACTCCTCCAACAATAATTCATCCAGGATGTGAGCTGGAACTCATTAGAAGTCACCGGGCCTGGGGGAGAAGATAAAACCACGATTAAAGACATCTGAGCCTTTTAGGACAATTTGTTATCTTGGATTTCATTTTTAATAGGAGACACTAATTCACACAAGAAGTCCCCGGGGCAAGCGAATGGTGCCATGTAATTGTTGTTGGTCTCTGGGGTGTCCAGGCGTGAGCTGGCTCCTGGGCTGGGTGAGGTGCCAGGCCTGGGGACCCTTGGAACTTCGATCAGTGTGGTGTGGTGGTGGTGGGGGGGGGGGGGGGGGCCCCTTCCCCCCCAAGAAACAACAATACCCCAAAGTTTCCCTTGTGGGGGGGCTTTTTTTTAAAAAAAAAAAAAAAAAGGTTTCTCCATTCATCCTGCTGGGAGGGTGAAGACCTGGCCCATGAGATCAGGTTCAAAAGCAGTATGGTAGGAGAGATGAGAGAGTTACTATTCTCAGCACTAGATTCTCCCCGGTAGCTAAGTGGGTGATAATGATCCACAGTGGGTCTCAGGTCCCTTGTCTGTAAAACGAGGAGCTGATGACACAGTCTCTCAGGTCCTTTTCAAACCTGGGATAGAATCAGAAGGGCAGAGTGGGAGAAAGGTGTCCTGGAGCTCTGTTCCCCAGCTGAGGCCCTTCCCAGGCTGAGATGTTGGAATTACAACAACAGTAGCAGTAAAGGAATGTTGATATGTACTGAGCGCTGATATGATGTTAAATACTGTGCGTTCTGGGGCAATCCTATGGAGTAGGTACTGTTCCCTTCATTTCACAGTTGAGCGCAGAGGGAACATACCGGAAGTCGCACAGCCCTGCGCAGACAACCTGCAGGACCTGTGCCCCCAACCACTACAACCCTCATCTGTAAAATGGGAATCATGACAAACCCTCCTCAGAGTGTTTCAGTGAGGATGAAGTGACATTCTGAGGTAAAGTGCTTAGCATCGTTCCTGGCTCATGGTAATAGCTAATTAAGTAAAGTGTGTTTGTTTAGCTCACAGAAGCTAATGGGAATAAGAGACTTAATTATTGTCTTCAAATATATGAAGGATTTTTAACGATTCACTTATGTTTCATGAATATTGAGCCCCTACAGAGCCAGACTAAATGTTTTGTATTATTCTTAAGTCTGTGTCATCCAGGAAGAGAATTTAATTTAAACAGGAGAAATTTAATTAGACATAAAAATAACTTGACCTTCATTCTGGCTGTAAAATTCCAGAATAAATAATTGCAATTAGCTATGCAGGTTGTATTCATGGTGTTTTAAGTAAAGAATTACTATCAGAAGTGCTTCCAGGTACAGCTGTGCAGGTTGTGTACTGCACAAAACCAGGGGTGGCCATTTGCACCACACTCTATGTGAATAACATTCTCTGCAGTTCCTCAGTACACAGTCTGCATGGCTGTTTGTGGCAGTCCTGTCTATTTGTTCTGAAGTGTTTAAGTGGAAGCTGGTCCTGTTTCAGCTGTAGGAATCCGTGGCTTTGAATAAAAGTTGAGAGTTGAGATGATTATCTAAGAAAGGTAAACATGTGGCTTGCACAATACAAGTCACCATTCTGGGTTCATGGCAGTCACAGATAACATCCGATGGCTTCAGAATCCCCCTCAACACAACACTCCAGGGGTTACTATCAATAACTCAGATCTGTCATTTTAGCTAAAACACAAAAGCTGTTTATCCCAGTAGCTTTGCCTGGAATCAGAACACCTGGGTTCAAATCTGAGCTCTCCTGGTGAAGCTTTTGGCTGCAAATAGCACAGGCCAAACTAAAAGTGTTTTAGCACTAAGAGAAAGCTATGATTATTATTACTGTTCTTTTTCTTAAAACCCAAGATGTGTGCGATTGTTCATGTGCACAGTCACACACTGTGTATATTTAACATCTCTGATACTGGGTGTGCCTTGAAATTGCTGGTGCTAAGCATTGCCTATGCTCATGCATCAACCCTGCAGAAGCTGATGGTGTCCTGGGAACACAGCCCAGAGGTGCCAGAGGGGCACCCTTTCGAGAAACGCTGCCTCATCAAAGCTCTGGATGGTACAGAGGATAACCATCTATGGAAAAACTTGGGCACTGATGACTCAGAGTGGAAAAGTGTCTAGACTCTCAGTGTAAAGCAGATTTAGGAATGCCTGGACTAACTGACTTCCCTTGAATATATATTTTTATGAATGTACAAAAGTGATGTGTGGTATAAAAAAATCTAGCCATGATCTTTTGAATGAAAACGGAGGTTTTGTCAGCAGGGAAGAAACAGAGGAACGACTATTGGTTAGTGAGCCAGAAGTGTCCATCACACTTGGCAAGTTGCTTTGATTATCTTTGCCTCAGTGTCCCCATGTGTAAAATTGCAATAATAATAAATACCTCAGAGGGTGGTTTTGAAGGCAATAACACACAGAAAGTACTTAGAATAGTGACTGTTATATGGTAAGGGCTCAAATAGTGTTAGCACTTATTGATACCATTCTTATTCTCTGTTATTATTATAACTATATTACAGTTGTTCTTATAGTTCTAATGCCACATTAAATCTAGATAGATACTGAGGAGCTTATGTTCTGGTCATAGGGGCCAGACTTACACTTGGAAACCAAGAAAAGAGTCCCTTGCTACCTAGTCTTTGCACCTACTCTTCCCTCTGTCTGAGACACAATTTATCATCACCTCTCCCCAACCTCAGCCTGGTAAATTCCTATTCGTTTCACTATGCCAGCTTAGTTGTTTCCCTGTACCCATTTTTTAGATACCTGTCTGTGTTGAGTAGTTCCATAATCCTCATCATGATAACAATGTTATATTGTATTTCTTGTGTATAACACAAAGTAGGTGTATAGTGGGAATTTTTGAATAAAGAAATGAAAGAAGGTGTTTCACTTAGAACTCTCTTAGTTATAGGTGACAGAAAAACCCAATCTGACCAGATTTAATCAAAAAAGAAACTTATAGACTTCATAACTGCAAAGCCCAGAGGTTGGTTTAACTTCAGGTATGGTTCGATCCAGGGGCTTTATGGTGGCATTAATATTCAGTTTCTTTTCATCTCTCAGCTCTGCCTTCTTAAGTGTTGGTTTCATTTCCAGGCTTCCCATGGCATTCTCTGGTGTCTTCAGATTCTCATTTTCCCTATAACCTTAGGGACAAAGAACATGTTCCTTTTTCTCACCAGTGATATTAATCATCTCACTGATTCCTATTCAGTCACATGTCTCTGCAAAAAATCAATGTGGCCAGGGATGGGGTTGGGTAGAGATTTCCTGACTAACAGTAAGAGGCAGGATTCCCAAGGGAAATTTGGGATATTGAATGAGAATGTGACAATGGATGCTGAACCACAAAACAATAGATGTTCACTATAAAATGAATGAATGGATGACTGAATAAATGAATAAATGATGCAGGCCTAAGTAATAAAATCAGGTATAGAGAAGAAAGTGCCATAGAATTTGTGGTAGAACAGAATAATGGCCCCCCCAAAGACGTCCACATCATAATCCCTGGAACCTATGAATACGTTGCCTTACATGGCAAAGAGGAATTCAGGTTGTGGATGGAGTTAAGGTTGCTAATTTTCTGACCTTAAAACAAAGAGATTATCCTGGATTGTTTGGGTATACTCAATGTAATCACAAGATTTCTTTTTTTTTTTTTAAATTTTTTTTTTTTTTTTTGAGACAGAGAGAGATCACAAGTAGGCAGAGAGGCAGGCAGAGAGAGGGGGAAGCAGGCTCCTTGCTGAGCAGAGCGCCCGATGCGGGGCTCGATCCCAGGACCCTAAGATCATGACCTGAGCTGAAGGCAGAGACTTAACCCGCTGAGCCACCTGGGCGCCCCACAAGATTTCTTAAAAGGGGAAGACAGGTGGGGCACCTGGAAGGTTCAGTCGGTTAAGCCTCAGACTCTTGGTTTTGTCTCAGGTCATGATGTCAGGGTCCTGAGATCATGCCCTGTGTTGGACTTCGCTGTAGGGAGTCTGCTTGAGATTCTCTCTCTCCTTCTGCCCCTCCCCCTCCTCATGCACACACACTCTCTCCCTCTCTCTTAAATAAACAAACAAACAAACAAATAAATCTTTAAAATCTTTAAAAAAGAGGGGGAGACAGAGGCAGAAGAGGAAGTCAAAGTGATGTGATGTGAGAAGGTTTCAACTCACTGTTGCTGACTTGAAGATGGAGAGAAGGGCCTTGGGCCGCAGAATGCAGCATCCTTTAGAAGCCAGAATAGGCAAGGAAGTAGATTCATTTCTACAGCTTCCAGAAAGAAACACAACCATGCTGACACTTTGACTTTTAAGACTTCTGACCTGCAGAACTATAAGATAATACATTTATATTGTTTTAAGCTGCTAAGTTTATGGTAATTAGTTATGGCAGCATTAGAAAACTAATGGAGTTCAAACAGAATAACAGATGTTCTGTACAGAGCACATGAATGAATGAAAGAAAGAATGAATGAATGAAAGAATGAGTGAGTGAATGATACAGGACCATGTAATGAAATCAGGGGTAGAGAGAAAAGTGCTGTAGAGTTCAAAGGAGGGAGACATCTTTGTAGGCGTGGTCAAGAAATCTTTCTTGGGGAAGACAGGATTGTGGTCGTCATATTTTATAAGTCTAACAAAAGGAGAGGGATTTCTGGCTGAGAAAAGTGGAATGTTCCAAGGCAGGAATGAATTCACATATTGCAGTTGCTGGAATTGCAAGGTACAGTTGGAGGAGTGTGAGGTGGAGTCTGGTAGGCAAGAAAGGGTAGCTGATGGAGGTTCTACAAATATGAGATAAGATGTTTCTATTCATTGCAGTTAGCCAAGAGAAGGCAGTGTACATTTTTGAGCAGGAGCCTTTCATGAGGAAGTAGTGGTGGCCAAGATGAATTAGGGACAACAGCAGCCAGAGGTGGGCCTGGTGGGCCGTGTGGAAATGGGGGGCAGGCAGCCCATCTGTGGGAGCGATGGCTGGGACTCCCCAATTGAGTAGACATGAGGGGGAAAGCAGAGAACCCTGGAAGGCAGGGGGTCTTCGCTGGGGCTCTTCTCTGTCCATGACTTCAGGTAGTCAGCCAAACTCCCAAGATTAGATGCAAAATTTGGGGTGTTTGTGCATTTTCCTAGGGAGAAGGCCCACATCATTTGTCAGATTCTCAAAGGACTCTGTGACTCTAGAAAGATAATATAACTGATGTCAGTTTTTAATACACTTTATTAAAGAAGAATAAACATACATAGAAATATACCTAAAGAATGGTGTTCGTGTAGGTATACAGTTCATTGGATTTGCACAAAATGACTACCCCTAAGTAACCAGCATCTGGATCCAAACCCAGAACCCTGCCTCTCAAGCCCATCGTACCCTGCCCCCTGTGTCTCCTGGCCATGGCAAACATTACCTTGATTTCTGACTGCTGAGAGAAGATGCTAGGCTGCATTGCAGCGGGCACTTGGGAATCAAGCCCCCGTTTCTAGAAGCAAAGATAGGGTAAAAAAAACACACACAAGAGCCTGCCTCCAGGGATTTTCAGGAAGAATCAGTTGAAAGAACCATTTTAGAGCTCTCCAAACACGCCCATGTGGCTTTAGCTCAGGCAGGACACCTCCAAGCTGACCTCCTTCCCAGATTTCTGACCATCCGACTTGTGGCCAAGCCCCAGCTCTCCCCCAGGGCCTGGAAGCTTTGCGCTTGGCTCCGTCTGTGGCACTCTTCCCTAGAATCCTGGGGGCTGGGCCTCGGGAAGGATGAAATCTAATTTGGGCATTTCATTTTGTGAGTTGATCATTATTTGGTTTCCTTTCCCCGGTTTGGAATCAAGGGCCAAGAACGCAGGCTCTTAAGTACCTAGTTACCAAGCCGTGCGCTGGGGCGGCGGCCGGCGGCTAGACCGAGCCATGGGGTAAGAGGATTAGCCACCAGTGGGGCTGGTAAATATTAATCGGAAGTCATCCTGCTGGGGTGACGGAGCACATTCCAGCAGACGGAGGCCGGAGGGGACATCGATGGCACTTAATAGGGTTCACAGCCTTATCTATTTGCTTTTTTAAACAGTAGTCAAATGAATTACAGTAAGTAGATTTCTAGCTCGCCTTCCGCCTCAGCCCATCAAAGCAGGGAACCCAAGCAAAAGCAGCGAGGTGAAGATTTTCACGGCCTCACCAAGAATAATGGATACTGTCAGAGAAAAGAACCCAAAAAGGAAAATTAGATTTCCTCAGAGAAACACAGAGGAGATGGGAGGGGGTGAGATGGTCATGCCTCCCTTGGCCTGGGGCCAGGAAAACCTGGCCTTCCCCGGCCACCCTTCCACCTGGCAGGTCAGAGCCCATCACAGAGCATTTCCAGGGGCTGCCCTGATTTGAGAGTTCTGTGGAGACTTTGTGGTATTGATTTCTGTTGGATTTGATGTCATCTGGGCTTTCAAACTCCTTTTCTTTTGGAAAGAGTTTCACTATGACGCTGTTTGATCTCCTGGTTAGGGCCCTGCCTAGGCAGGTCTGTGAAGGTGGGGGACCTGTTTGGGTCCTTTCTCCTCCCCTTTGTCCTCTCCAAGCCCTTCTCTCTGTAGTCTCCCTACACTCCTCACACTCACACTCTCCCCCATCCTCCAACCTCCCATCCAAGTACTAACCAGGCCCGACCCTGCTTAGCTTCCGAGATCAGACGAGATTGGGCGCGTTCAGGGTGGTATGGCCGTAGACCCCATCCTCCAACCTAAGTGGGCCCTGCAGACCAGAGAACCCTGCCCTTTCAGGGGTCTGGGCTGAGCTTCTGTGTAAAAAAACTGTCGTGGGCAGAGAGGGTGCTTTTGGTCTCCTCTGCTTGTTTGTTGGGTTTGTGTGTGTGTGTGTGTGTGTGTGCGTTTGCTTGTTTTGTTTTTTGTTTTTGAGAAAATATATAGTCAAAGCTAATAAGATCTCAGAAAAGCTTTTCAAAATGTTAATTTTTTCCTAATTATAATAGGAAATAAATAAAGCGTATTTATTTGAACATAAAATAAATAACATAAAAGCTGATGAAACATAAAAATAAAGGTGCCTTGAAAACATGACTAGAGTGAATAGCTCTATTAATCTGAATTTCTGCCCCAAAGCCAACTACATGATATTAATTAAATGATGGTGGTAAACTCCATAAAAACAAAGGAAGGGGGGCGCCTGGGTGGCTCAGCGGGTTAAAACCTCTGCCTTTGGCTCAGTTCATGATCCCAGGGTCGTGGGATCGAGCCCCGCATTGGGCTCTCTGCTCTGTGGACAGCCTGCTTCCTCCTCTCTCTCTCTGCCTCTCTGCCTACTTGTGATCTCTGTCTATCAAATAAATAAATGAAATCTTAAAAAAAAAAAAACAGAGGAAGGGAAAATGAGAGAAGTCAAGAGAATGGAAGACTGGGGTAGGAGCGAGTGTAAGGGTGTTCTTCAAGAGTAAGGGCAGCTGTGACCAAAAAGCCTATCAGCTGATGAGTGAGTAGACTTGCCCCACAGAACGTCCAGGAATTGGAGCACCAGGGTTTTGGGTAAGCCAGGGTGCAGGTGGGTCCGAGCAAGGATGACTTTCAAGTCTAATTAAGGAGCAGTTAGACCCTCAGAGCTCTTCTCCAAGGCTGAGTGTCTGGGCAACTCTCCCTTCCTCATCACAGCTGAAGACAGAACATGTCTTCTCTGGGGAGTTTGAACCTGAGACGTTCTATGTTGAATGTGCAGGACCCCTGCTTCTTTCCACAACTCAGCTTCCAGAATGCAGCAGTCAGCCTTGCACCTCTGTACAGGCAGATTGGGCCATTGTTCTCAGTGGAACTGGATCAATACAAGAGAAAATCCTACAGGTAGTGTGCTTTGGCTCCCCCCAGGGGAGTGGCTGGGTCCTTCTTGATGGGTGCTTCCCATGAAAGTGAGTGAAGGGCCAAACCCGGATCTTAGTCCATTCTGCTAACTCTAACAAGTATCACAAGCTGGGTGGCATATAAACAACAAATTTATTTTTAAAGTTCTGGAGTCTGGGAATTCCAAGATCAGGGTGCTAGCATGGTTGGGTGGGAGCTGTCTTCAGGGTTCATAGCCAGTGCCTTTTCTCTGTGTCCTCAGATGGTAGAAGGGACCAGGGAGATCTATGGGGTCTCTTTCATAAGAACATGAATACTATTCATGAGGGTCCCATCTTCATGATCTAATCACCCTCCAAAGCCCCATCTCCAAATGCTATCTCACCAGGCATTAGCGTTTCAACACAAGAATTCTGAGGAGAGGCACACACACCATAACGAAGCTTCCTCTCAATGTGGCCGAATGCTGAAGACAGCTTCTAACTCGAAACACAGATAGCAAAATAAAATAGCAGGGGAAACAAACACAGAGGAAACAAAGACAATGCAGTGATAAAAAGAAAGGTTTAAAAACCTAGATTAGGGGACGCCTGGGTGGCTCAGTTGGTTAAGCGGCTGCCTTCGGCTCAGGTCATGATCCCAGCGTCTTGGGATCGAGTCCCGCATCGGGCTCCTTGCTCGGAAGGGAGCCTGCTTCTCCCTCTGCCTCTGCCTGCCTCTCTGTCTGCCTGTGCTCGTTCTCTCTCTCTCTCTCTCTGACAAATAAATAAAAAAATAAAATCTTCAAAAAAAAAAACACCTAGATTAGTATTAGCTCCAGAGAACTAAAAAATTATATCTATGAGATAAGAAGAGAACATTGTAAAAAAGCACTCAGCTTTTCTATAGTTAAAAATATGATAACAGGAATGAATGTGTCAGTAAAAGACTACATTAAAGTAGAGGAAATCTTCCTGCCAGTAGGTAGAAAAGAGGAGAGAAAGGAAAGAAAGTGGGGGGAGAAATAGAAGATTAATCTAAAGGTCCAACCTTCAGACTTCTAGGAAAAGGGAATAAGCTAAAGGAGAAGAGAATATTAAAGAAATAACATTTCCTGAAACTGAAGGACCTGAGTTTCTAGATGTGAAGGGTCCACCAGAGTGCTCACAACAAGGACAGGAAAAGGATGCTCACACAGTGCATCACTGTTAAATTCCAAAATGCCAGAAACAGAGATCTGGAAGCTTCTAGAGAGAAGAAACAGGTCATATACAAAGAAGGGAAATCAGAACGTCACGGGGCTCCTTAAAAGCTACACTGGAAGCTGGAAGTCTGTAAAGAAGTTACTTTACATTGTTGAGGAAAAATGACATCCATTCTAGAACTGGCTTCACAAACTACGAATCAAATGTGAGAACTGAAAAATGGCCCTTTCAGATGTATAAGATCTTGAGAATGTTATAGCCCACGGTAATCATTCTTAGTTTGTGTTCTGTCATGTTTAAAGAGTAAAAGAAGGAAGAGAAATTCATAGAAATGTAGGAAATAGAGGATCCAATGCAGGTGAGAACTGAAGGGAGTTTCCAGGTTCCCAAATGACAGCTGCTTAGTAGATCTCGAGAATACACAGTACAGGTGGGCATTAGAGGATGGAGGACTCCATGATGGGTGTCGCTGAGGGATGGTTGATGGACTTGGGTCTACTGAGAGAAATTCTTAGAGCACCATGGGGACATCTGGGGATAAATTAGTGACAGGAATATAGAAAACTAAGCAGATAATAACGTGAGCCACAACCATAACAAAAACAAAGCACGGTAACTCTAGAAAGAGCAGACATGTATGGGAAAGAAAATGATGTGGTGTGGTCATGGCATGGCCACCTCTGTGAGCAGTACCTACATTGGGACGGTATTGCAAGTGCTGGATAATGACACAGCAAAATCATGATGTAAATATGTTAGGAGAGTGGAGGGAGAGGAAGGGTAAATGGGGAAGTGTGTGAGAAGTTCAAGGCCATAATGGGAAGTCAATAGATAACATATAAAAAGGAACATTCAGGAAGTACTGGCTTATGAACACTATTCTAATATATAGAAATAAATACCAGGAGAAACAGCCCAAAGAGCTGAAAGTCATTGGCTCCAGGGAGGCAGTGAGGGCTACAAAAGGTGATGAAGAGAGATCTTGTTCCTCTCCTATAAGCCCTGCAGAACTATTTGACTTTTTAAATTTTTATGCAAATTACCCTGATAAAATTAAACTTAAATTTAACAAAGGGGGTCAAAAAGAGCTTTTTTTCCCTGCATATTAATTGTAGATAGCTTGGTGACTGTTCTTTTGGTCTTTGCTTTCTATGTGTAGGATAAAACAAATATTTATTTTTTACTTTCCTGTGATTGGATAGTTGTCTTCTGTTACACAAATCGTCTTCCATTTTCCACTTTTCACTTGTATCTTGCAAATTTTTTCCACGTTAGAGATGGTAATAGTAATACTTCTTAATGAATTTATGTTTTATTAGTCACAACTGCAAGTTTTTACTGGAGAAACAGCACTACTCACCTGTATGTGAGAGCACTTAGGGCCCCATTCACTTGGAGCCTTCCCTTCAGCGGACTCGCTATTGGGTATCATTTGCCCAAACTCCGACTCAGGTATAAATTGATAAGGGCTTAATAAATTTTCACTTCTCCCAGGCATATTTGCAACTTAATAGATAATTTCTGAAGATTAAATAACAACAATATAACTTTAAGAATGAGCTACTCCTAGGGGCCCCTGGGTGGCTCAGATGGTTAAGCAAACTACTCTAGATTTTGGCTCAAGTCACGATCTCAGGGTCATGAGATCGAACCCGGCACTGGTTCCCTATGGGTATGGAGTCTGCTTGAGATTCTCTTCTTCTCCCCCTGTCCTGCCCCCTTGCTAGCATGGGTGCTTGCTCTCTCTCTCAAAAAAATACAAAAGAATGAGTCATTCCTGGAAAAAGAGATCAGACATGTGGTTACCAGAGGCAGGGAGTGAGGGGAGGGGAAATAGGAGGAAGGGGGCTGCAGTCATAAAATAAGTAAGTACTAGGAATGAGATGCACAGCATGAAGACTGGAGCTGGTGCTGTTTGGTGGTTAGCTGAGTGTTCTTTTCATAAGGAGAAAAATGTTTCTTTCTCCTGTTTGTTTGTTTGTTTGTTTGTTTTGTATCTATGTGAGATGCTGGATATTAACTAAACTGATTGTTATCATTTCACAATATATGTAAGTCAAATCATTATGCTGGACCCCTTAACTTTATAGTGCTGTGTCAATTATATCTCAATAAAATGGAAAAAAATAGAATGAACTACTAATAACATTCTAGGTGCTTTCACAGGGAGTAGAAGGGATTTTGTGTAAGTACAAGAATTTCTAATGGTGATTGTATATATATTATATAAGTGTGTATATAATATATATAATATATAAATATATACTATATAAGCATGCGATTATGAACATATTATATAATACATAATTATAACCTATAAACCTATAAGTATACACTATATAATTAAATATATTATATATAATATATCAAAAATAATTTTTATTAGTTACAGATTACATATCATAAATATATATTTTACATTATAAATATAAAATATAAATATTATATACATACACACATATACACACGCACACACACACACGCACACAATTTCTTAAATCTGCTTCCTATTTGATGAGAGAGAATTCATCATGGTGTGCTCTGTCCTGCACTGTGGAACTCCTCTTTGTCTTGAGACCTATGAACTCAGACAGGCCTACAGGGAGGGGGAGACAAGCAACAGACCCAAAGTCCATTTGTCCAACCAGATATAGGGTAAGGACGGCAGGCTTGCCATGGATGGGCCAGCACAACCAGCAAGGCTAACACTGCTAATGGTAAAATGTCAAGGGGTCATCATCAGTCAGATGACCTCTTCTCTTCCCATGTGGAGGTGTGGGTAAGGGGTGGAGAGAGGGATGGAAGTATGTCCTTTTAGGAGGAGAAAGGGAAAAGGATTCTCTACAATAACTAACAGAATGTCTGGCACTTGCAAATTTCAAATGATATATCTGATAAAGGGTTAGCTTCAAAAATATATAAAGAACTTATAAAACTCCACACCCCAAAAACAAATAATCCAATTTAAAAATGGGCAGAACACATAAATAGACATTTTTTCAAAGAAGACATCCAGATGGCTAACAGACACATGAAAGACGCTCAACATTGCTGATCATCAGGGAAATGCAGATCACAACAACAATGTGATAGCACCTCACACCTGTGAGAATGGCAGAAATCAGCAACATAAGAAACAACAGGTGTTGGTGAGGATGTGGAGAAAAAGGAACCCTCTCGCACTGTTGGTGGGAATGCAAACTGGTGCAGCCACTGTGGAAACAGTATGGAGGTTCTTCAAAAGTTAAGAATAGAACTACCCGGGGCACCTGGGTGGCTCAGTTGGTTGAGCAACTGCCTTTGGCTCAGGTCATGATCCCAGAGTCCTGGGATCGAGTCCCACATCGGGCTCCCAGCTCCATGGCGAGTCTGCTTCTCCCTCTGACCTTCTTCCCTCTCATGATCTCTCTCACTCTGTCTCTCTCTCTCTCTCTCAAAATAAATAAATAAAATCTTAAAAAAAAAAGAATAGAACTACCCTATGATCTAACACTACTAGGTATTTACCCAAAGAATACAAAAATACTAATTCAAAGGGGCACGTGCATCGTATTGTTTATAGCAGCATTATTAATAACACCTGAATTATGGAAATAACTCAAGTGTCCATTGACTGATGAATGGATAAAGAAGATGTGGTAGAGGGCTCCTAGGTGGCTTAGTCAGTTAAGCATCTGCCTTCAGCTCAGGTCATGATTCTAGGCTCCCACATTGAGCTCTCTGCTCAGTGGGGAGTCTGCTTCTCCCTCTCCCTCTCCCTCCCCCTGCTTGTGCTCTCTCTCTCTCTCAAATAAATAAAATCTTAAAAAAAAGACGTGGTACATATGCACAATGGCATACTACTCAGCCATCAAAAGAATTAAATCTTGCCATTTGCAGTAACATGACTAGTGCTAGAGAGTACAATGCTAAGCCAAGTAAGTCAGTCAGAGAAAGACGAATATGATATGATTTCACTCATATGTGGAAAACAAACCAGCAAAGGGGGAAAAAAGAGAGAGGGAAAACCAAGAAACAGACTCTTAACTAAAGAGAACAAATTGATGGTTACCGGAGTGGAGGTGGGTGGGGAGATGGGTGAAATATGTGATGGGTATTAAGGAGGGCACTTACGATGAGCACGGAGTGATGTATGGAAATTTTGAATCATTATATTGTACACCTGAAACTAATATTGTACTGTATGTTAGCTAACTGGAATTAAAATAGAAACTTAAGAAAAAAGAATGTCTTACACTTGGTGATTGCTCAGTAAATGCTTATTAATGAGATGCAACAAATGATCAGAAGCTAATGAGGAGCACAAAAGGAAGGGGAGCTCAGAGAAGGCTTCATGGAGGAAGGGGCACTTAGAGTCACCTACATCGATCTGTGGCCTGTCTGAGCACAACCCATCTGAGATTTTGTAAGAACATCTCACAACATGGCTGACACACAACCATGAGGCATCATCACTTTGGTTGTGTGTTGGCTGGAACTTTGGGATCAATGAGCAATTGTCACTGAAGTTGAACATAAGTAACTGATATGATTTGGAAGTCTTTACATTTCATTCCATTAAAACTACCTCATAAAACTTGGGCCTTCAGAAGGATTACTGACAAAAGGAAAAATAAATCTCAATAAAGCTTCCAGGTACACTTGACTAACAACTGAGTCATATCCAAAAGTCATACACCCAATGTGGAGACTCTCAACCTACCATCCTTACCTATAAATCACCCTGCAGCTGGCCCGCACCCACACATGGGTTTTGGATGTCACCTGTCATCCAATTAAAATCACCCCAATGTGCCCGGGGTCCATGATGGGAAGGAGGAAGGACACTGAGGTGTGGGAACTGTGTTTGCAGAGGGCTGTGCTTGAAACGTTCAGAAGTAAGTGAGCATACCTCTTTGGCTGATTAGTCAATGTCCTCCTTGATCACTCTTCCTCTCCATCACCACTCTATCCCAGAGAGATTGCCTTCTTAAGGGAAAGAAGTTATTGACAAGAATTTAGGGGTGCCTAGGGGATATTACTAAAATTTCTGGATGATCAAATCTGTGAACTCCTATCAACATGCCTTGGTGTGCTTGTAAGAAGCAAGGTTGGGGCTGAGCCACTTACTCAGCCCAG
>RCUC01155080.1:0-10667 GCA_003697995.1 Taxidea taxus jeffersonii
ATATATGTATTAGACTGGTGACTAGAACAGGGTCACCCACTCAATTTTGGGAGTATTTTGGTCTCTTAGAAGAAACTATCTCCCAAAATTTTAAAGAATGAAAAACATATATAAAGGTAAACACAATGAAGTGATGAAATATGACTATAAAGATGAAAAAAAATTTTTTTTTCCTAACAAAAGAGTTGATAGGGTAAGTTGGTAGGGAGAATAAAAAAAAAAAAAAAAGTGGAGAGAACTTCCTTGGGCTGGAGACTAGATCATGCCCGGTACTAGATTTGGGGTGTATTTTGATCTATCAGAAGAAGTTGTACCCCAAATTTTTAAGAAGAAAAAAAACCCCTATGTGTATACAAAGAATATAATTAGATACAGTGAAGGATAGAATATGACTATAATAATAAAGTTTCAAAAAAGATTTTTTTTAAGAAAGTTATTAAGATAAACTTTTAGAAAGTGGTTGATTTTCTGTTTCTAGAATTGTTGCTCTTCTCTTCGATCTCCTGTTGGATATGTAGGTGTTTGGAATGGTTTGATAGGCTATCTAGCTGATCTCCTGCTGCCTGATGTCGTCTCAGCCTGCTATTTCTCCGCCATCTTGACTCCTCCCCCCCAGATATCTCCCTCAAACACTTCTTATAGGCGATATTTTATAGTTCCAAAAACGCTTTGACTCTATTTTTAAAAGTTGGATATAATTTAATCTTAGTGTCCTGAAAGTTCTACTAATATTTGCCTTATAGAATGTCATATTTATGGACCAGAAACATGTGCAGTATGTCCATAGCAGCACTATTTAGAATAAGCAATAACTGGAAAAATTCAATTGTTAAATGGATACATTTTGGCCTACCCAGAGAATGATATACTATGCGGCAATAACAACTCACAATGAATCTCATAAAAATAGAGTTGGGTAAAATAAGTCAAATACAATTCAATCCATTTATAAAAGTTTTTTAAAAACCCAAAAGCCACCAATGACTAATGAACTAATGACGGTGATCCCTTTGGAAAGGAAATAGGGGTAGAGACCTTAAAGGTGTAAAGTGTAGCTCTTGGATGTTGGTAATATTCTATTTTTCAATCTAGGGCTTATCTGAATGTATTCACTTGGTGAAAATTTATTTAGCTGTATACTCAGATATTTGAACTTTTTTAAGTTAAACTGCAATTGAAAACGTTACTTAAAATTGTGTAATGCAAAAGGATATATATATATATATATATATATATTAAAGATTTTATTTATTTATTTGACAGAGATCACAAGCAGGCAGAGAGAGAGGAGGAAGCAGGCTCCCTGCTGAGCAGAGAGCCTGATGCGGGACTCGATCCCAGGACCCTGGGATCATGACCTGAGCTGAAGGCAGAGGCTTTAACCCACTGAGCCACCCAGGCGCCCCCAAAAGGATATATTGTAACAAAAGTTTCTAGTTAAAAAATTACATGGTCAAAATTTCACAACATTTTAAGAACTACCTTAACCAATTTTTAAATTGTTCAAAGCTTTTCCATTTTTAATTTTTTTATTATGTTATGTTAGTCTCCATGCAGTACATCACTAGTTTTTGATGTAGTGTTCCATGAATTATTATTTGCATATAACGCCCAGTGCTCCATGCGATCTGTGCCCTCCTTAATACCCATTGATGGGGTAACCCATGACTCCCCCCGACCCCCTCCCCTCTAAAACCCTCAGTTTGTTTCCCAGAGTCCATAGTCTCTCATGGTTTGTTTCCCCCTCCAATTTCTCCCCTTTCACTTTTCCCTTCCTTTTCCTAATGTCCTCCATGCTATTCCTCATGTTCCCCGAATAAGTGAAATGTTATGATAATTGACTTTCTCTGCTTGACTTATTTCACTTAGCAAAAGAACTCCAGCCCCATTCATGTTGATGCAAAAGTTGGGTATTCATCCTTTCTGATGGCTGAGTAATATTCCATTGTGTATATGGACCATATCTTCTTTATCCATTCATCTGTTGAAGGGCATCTTGGCTCTTTCCACAGTTCAGCTATTGTGGACATTGCTGCTATGAACATTGGGGTGCATGTGGCCCTTCTTTTCACTACATCTGCATCTTTGGGGTAAGTACCAGTAGTGCAATTGCTGGGTCATAGTGTAGCTCAATTTTTAATTTTTTTAGGAACCTCTATACTGTTTTTCAAAGCAGCTGTACCAACTTGCCTTCCAACCAACAGTGTAAGAGGGTTCCCCTTTCTCCATAACCCCTTCAACACTTGTTGTTTCTTGCCTTGTCAAATTTTGCCATTCTAACTGGCATAAGGTGGTATGTCAATGTGGTATTGATTTGAATCTCCCTAATGGCTAATGATGATGAACACTTTTTCATGTGTCTGTTAGCCACTTGTATGTCTTCTTTGGAGAAGTATCTGTTCATATTGTCTGCCCTTCTTTTGACTTGATTGTTCTTTGGGTGTTGAGTTTGAGAAGTTCTTTATAGATCTTGTATCGGAGTTGTCTGTAGTGTCATTTGCAAATATCTTCTCCCATTCTGTGAGTTGTCTCTTTGTTTTGTTTACTGTTTGCTTTGCTATGCAGAAGCTTTTTATCTTGATGAAGTCCCAAAAGTTCATTTTTATTTTTGTTCCCCTTGTCTTTGGCAATGGGTCTTGAAAGAATTTGCTGTGGGTGATGTTGAAGAGGCTAATGCCTATGTTCTCTTCTAGGATTTTGATGGATTCCTATCTCACATTGAGGTGTTTCATCTGTTTGGGGTTTATCTTTGTGTATGGTGTAAGAGAATGGTTGAAATTCATTCTTTTGTGTATAGCTGTCCAATTTTCCCAGCACCATTTATTGAAGGGACTGTCTTTTTTCCATTGCGTTTTTTCTTTTCCTGCTTTGTCAAAGATTATTTGACCATAGAGTTGAGGGTCCATATCTGGGGTCTCTATTCTCTTCCATTGGTCTATGTGTCTGTTTTTGTGCCAATACCATGCTGTCTTTATGATCATGGCTTTGCAATATAGCTTGAAATCAGCAACATGATGCCTCCAGCTTTGTTTTTCTTTTTCAAAATTTCCTTGACTATTTGGGGTCTTTTCTGGTTCCATACAAATTTTGGATTGTTTGTTCCAGCACTTTGAAAAATGCCATTGGTATTTTGATCAGGATGGTGTTTAAAGTATAGATTGATCTGGGCACATAGATATCTTAACAATGTTTATTATTCCAATCCATGAGCATGGAGCATGGAATGTTTTCCCTTTTTTTTTTTTTTTTTGTCATCTTCAATTTCTTTCATGAGTGTTCCTAGAGTATAGATCCTTTACCTCACTGGTTAGGTTTATTCCAAAGTATTTTATGGTTTTTGGTGCTATTGTAAATTGAACCAATTCCCTAATTGATCTTTCTATAGTTACATTGTTAGTGTAAATTGATTTAGTATCCTGCCACACTACTGAATTGCTGTATGAGTTCTAGTAATTTGGGGGTGGAGTCTTTTGGGTTTTCCACATAAAGTATCATGTTATCTTTGAAGAGATATAGTTTGGCTTCCTCTATACCAATTTGAATACTTTTATTTCTTTTTTTACCTGATTGTTATTTCTAGGACTTCTATTACTATGTTGAACAATAGTAGTGAGAATAGGCATCCTTGTCGCGTTCCTGATCTTAAGGGAAAGGCTCTCAGCTTTTCCCCATTGATAATGATATTTGCTGTAGATTTCTCATAGATGGATTTTATGAAATTGAGGAATGTTCCCTCTATCTGTATACTCTGAAGAGTTTTAATCAGGAAATGATGCTGTATTTTGTGAGATGTTTTTTCTGCATCAATTGGGAGGACAATGTGTTTTTTTCTCTTCTTGTAATTATGTGTTCTATCCCATTGATTGATTTGTGAATGTTGATCCACCCTTGCATTCCAGGGATAAATCCCTACCTGGTCATGGTGGATAATCCTTTTAATGTACTTTTGGACCCTAATAGCTAGGATTGTTGCAAATTCTGCCATCCATATTCTTCAGAGATATTGGTATGAAATTCTCCTTTTTGATGTGGTATTTTCTGGTTTGGGGATCAAGGTAATGCTGGCCTCATAGAATGAGTCCATAAGTTTTCCTTCTGTTTTTATTTTTTGAAACAGCTTCTGGAGAATAGGTATTATTTCTTCTTTGAATGGTAGAATTCCCCAGGGAGTCCATCAGATCCTGGACTCTTGTTTTTTTGGGAAGTTTTTGATCACTGCTTCAGTCTCGTTACTGGTATTGGTCTATTCAGGTTGTCAGTTTCTTACTGTTTCAGTCCCGATAGTTTGTAGATTTCCAGGAATGCATCCATTTTTTCCACGCTGCTTAATTTATTGGAATATAGCTGTTGATAATAATTTCTGGTAATTATTTTTACTTCTTTCATGTTAGTCATGATCTCTCACCTTTCATTCATAATTTTGTTTATTTGGGTCCTTTCTCTTTTCTTTTGGGTAAGTCTGGCCAGTGGTTTTTAATATCATCAATTCTTTCAAAGAACCATCTTCTAGTTTTGTTTATGTGTTCTACTGTGTTTTTGGTTTCTAATTCATTGATCTCTGCTCTAATCTTAATTATTTCCCTTCTTGTGCATGGATTAGGTTTAATTTGTTGTTGATTCTCTAGATCTTTAAGGTGTAAAGATAGTTTGTGTATTCAGGATTTTTCTATTTTTTTTGTGAGGCTTGGATGGTTATATATTTCCCCCTCAGGATTGCCTTTGCCTTATCCCATATGTTTTGGACTAATGTGTCTTCATTCTCATAGGTTTCCATGAATTAAGTTCTTCGTTGATTTCCTGGTTGACCCAAACATTCTTGAGCAGTATGGTCTTTAGCTTCCAGTATTTGAATTTCTTCCAAACTTTTTTCTTGTTGATTGAGTTCCAGTTTCAAAGCACTGTGGTCTGAGAAATGCAGGGAATAATCTCAGTCTTTTGCTATCAGTTGAGACCTGATTTGTGACCCAGTATGTGGTCTCTTCTGGAGAAAGTTCTATGTGCACTTGAGAAGAATGAGTATTCTCTTGATTTAGAGTGGAATGTTCTGTATGTATCTCTGAGGTCCAAGTGGTCCAGAATGTTATTCAAAGTTCTTATTTCTTTGTTGATTTTCTGCTTAGATGGTCTGTCTGTTGCTGAAAGTGGAGGTCTCCTACTATTAACATATTATTATCAATATTTCCCTTTATTTTGGTTAATAGTTGGCTTATGTAATTGGCTGCTCCTATGTTGGGGGCATAGATATTTATAATTGTTAGATCTTCTTGTTGGATAATGATATAGTGTCCTTCTGTATCTCTAACTACAGTCTTTGGCTTAAAATCTAATTTGTCTGTATGAGAATTGCTACCCCAGCTTTCTTTTGAGGTCAATTGTCATGAAAGATTCTTCTCCATCCATTCACTTTCAGTCTGGATGTATCTTTAGGTTCAAAATGAGTCTCTTATAGACAGCATATAGATCGGTTATCCTTTTGTCCAATCTGCAGCCCTGTGCCATTTTATGGGAGCATTTAGGCTGTTCACATTGAGAGTGATTATTGAAAGATATGATTTTATTGTCATCGTGTTGCCTGTGAAGTCCTTGTTTCTGTAGGTTCTCTGTATATTTCTGTTCTATATCACTCTTGGGGTCTATCTCCTTTTATAGAGCCTCCCTTAATATTTCTTTCAGGGCTGGCTTAGTAGTTACATATTCTTTCAGTCTCTGCTGGTTCTAGAAGCTTCTTATCACTCCATCCATTCTGAATGACAGCCTTGCCAGATAAAGAATTCTTGACTGCATGTTCTTCTCATTTAGTACCCTGAATATGTCTTGCAAGCCCTTTCAGGCTTGGCAGTTCGCTGTGGACAGGTCTGATGTTATTCTGATATTCTTCCCTCTGTACATAAGGAATCTCCTCCCCCTAACTGCCTTTAAGATGGTTTCCTTGGTTCTAAGATATGTAAGTTTTACTACTACATGTTTGGTATCTTGGGAGGGGTCCAATCTGCCTCTAGGACACAAATGCTTGTTTCCTTTCCCAGATTAGGGAAGTTCTTGGCTATGATTTGCTCAAATATATCTTCTCATCCCCTCTCTCTCTCCACCCCCCTCAGGGATTCCAATAATTCTGACATAGAAATGTTTCATGGTGGGGCACCTGGGTGGCTCAGTGAGTTAAAGCCTCTGCCTTCAGCTCAGATCATGACCCCAGGGTCTTGGGATTGAGCCCCACATCGGGCTCTCTGCTCAGCAGGGAGCCTGCTTCCCTTCCTCTCTCTCTGCTTGCCTCTCTGCCTACTTGTGATCTCTCTCTGTCAAATAAATAATAATAATTAAAAAAAGAAATGTTTCATGGTGTCATTTATTTCTCTAATTCTATTTTCATGGATTTTAAGCTGTTTGTTCCCGACCTCCCCCTCTTCCTTCTTTTCTATCAGTTTGTCTTCTAGATCACTAATTCATTCTTCTGTCTCATTTATCCTAGCTGTTAGAGTATCTAGATTAGATTGGATCTCATTGATAACATTTTTAAGTTCTGCCAGATCAGCTCTCTCATTTCTGCACTTAGAGAATCTATGTTGCCATTAATAGTTTTCTTCAGCGTGGCTATTGTCTTGATAACTGTTATTCTGAAATCAATTTCTGACATCTTGCTTATATCCATATCCATTAGGTCTGTGGGAGAGGCCATTGTCTCTGGGCCAATTCTTTATTGGGAGTTCCTCCTTCTCATCATTTTGTTGAGTTGTGATTGAGGGTATGTACAGCTGAAAATATCAACTACAATCTAGGCAAGATGCACCCTGAGAGTTTGGAGCAATCGGAAGCCACCATCAAAAAAATGCCCAAGAAATGAAACCCAAGAATAAGATTTATAACATACAAAACAAACAAACAAACAAAAGGCCTCCACTCACAAAAAAAAAAAAAAAAAAGGGTGAAGGGAGCGTGGCTCTAATCCCTTGATGTGGGTGAGGTTGAGTATTTCAGTTCTTCCTGGGTGTATTTTGTTCTCTTTGTTAGATATCTCTACTTCCCAGAGATACAGGGAAATTAAAACTGGCATATATATAAAGGTAGTATTGAATAGGGAAAAAAGGACTACATTGAAGGTTATATCTTTCTATCTATGTACCTATCTATAAAGAAAAAGAAAAAAACAGTATATGTGTGAAAAAGTTCAGGTTAAAAAGTTAATATGGAATACATTGTATTAAACATGTAATTGAAATGATAAGTAGGTTAAAGAAAAAAAAAAACAGAAGAAACATGAGAAAGAAAAAAAAAAGTTGTATCTAAGAAATACACAGGCCGTGAAGCAACACCAGGAGCTTAATGTACTGTTTTCCCATGGTGTTGGGGTTTTACAGTTTTATGGGTACCCTGGGGTTGTTGTCCTCTTGTTCTTTCAGCTTGTCTTCTGGGGAGGATCCCGCGACATTGTTTTTCAGTCAGTCCTACTTGGGTGGAGTTGCCCTGCCTCCTGTCAAGGACTTTGGACTTTTGTTATTCTGACAGCTTTTGTTCTCTGGTGGCTTTTCATGCTTTTTTGGAGGGTCAGAGCAAAGTAAACTCTCTGCACCCCAACCTCAGCCTCAGAGGAGAGAAGCCACAGTCTTCTCCTCTCTGAATCCTCCAGAACTCATGGTTTCCCCTTGTGTAAGCACCACTGAAAACTGCAGCTTCCACAGGCAGTGCATGCTCCCAGCAATCCTCTCAGCAGTGGACCCTGGGTTCTTCTTGTTTCTGCCCCCCCCCCCGCACTGTGCCACCCAAAGTGCAAACGACCCAGTCCAGGTGAGCATAGCCCCAGTGGCAACCCACCCTATGTCTGTGGGCAGAGGTCCAAACTGGGTCCTCTTGGGTGCAGGCAGTGGTGGTGGCCGTGTTGGCGTGGGCTGCTGCCAGTGCCCTGGCAATGAATTCAAGTCCATGAGTGTTCTCAGGTGCCAGTGGCTGATGAGTCTGCCCCAGGACTGTGGGTTCAGGTCAGTGCCTTTAGCTGCCTGTTCCCAGCATTTGCCCTTAAGCCCCTGTGTCCTCTTTGAGCACTGTTATCAGTCCCTTCCTGTCCTGCCACCACTGGTCTTCAAGCTATTGCCTGTTCCCAGGTGCAGGATGCTTTTGCACTGGGATATTACTTTCCAATGGCTAGCTTCTGGTGAGATACAGGCCAGAATGCACACCTCCCCCTTCTATTTATCCTCTGACATCTGTCCGCACAATCACAATTCCATTATTAGTACCTCTTGACTGATGATTTTTCTTTCCCCATAGAGATCCAGATGTAGAATCTCACATCTTAGGCTGATTTTATGGGTGTTCAGAGTTGCTTGGTCGATATCTAGCTAAATTCAGGGGACTGGTTGAAATGCAGTCTCCACTCCTCTACTATTTTGTCTCAAAGCTTTTCAATGTTATGACTAGTGTTTTTAAGAAATCAGTAAAAGTTTTTGGTTTTATTATAATATACTGGTAACATTATTAAATATTTTAAATAAATTAGACAATAGTTAAAATGATCAGTGAGTTTACCTGTTTAAGCATTATGTGTTGATTAAAGGATGTGTTATTAATAAAACAAAGGCATGCATTTCAAAGAGATAGACAATGTGTAGCAGAATGAAATAGATCACTTCTGATAAGTCCAATTTTTTAAAAATTTTCAGACTTATGTTATTTAACATACTTTATTAATAATATGTAATGTGTTACTTGAATAGCTAAACAGCAAAATTTGTTGAGACTCTGTAATATTTGGTTAATGAAGAATTTAAGAGATTCTGAAAAACTCCAGAAGTATGTAATAAAAGTAGATAACTGGACAGCTAAGTGACAAATTAAATTTTTATGCACACTGGAGAGTAGAATACAGTTGAAGAATATTCTATACAGGGCCCCCGAGTGGCTTAGTTAATTGAACACTCAAGTCTTAGTTTTGGCTCAATTCATCATCTCAGGGTCATGGGATCAAACCCTACATCAGGCTCTACACTCAGAGGGGAGTCTATTTGGGATTCTCTCTCTCACTCTCCCTCTGCCCTTCCCTCCACTCTATAAAAACAATAAATAAATTAAAAATAAATAAATAAATAAAATCTTTAAAGAAAGCACTCTATATAAATCCAGTGTCTATTTCTAGTGGTTGTAATCACTTAGAAAAATAAATATTGGGGCGCCTGGGTGGCTCAGTGGGTTAACCCTCTGCCTTCAGCTCGGGTCATGATCTCAGGGTCTTGGGATTGAGCCCCGCATTGGGCTCTCTGCTCAGCGGGGAGCCTGTTTCCCCCTCTCTCTGCCTGCCTCTCTGCCTGCTTGTGATCTCTGTCTGTCAAATAAATAAATAAAATCTTTAAAAAAAATAAATAAATATTGATGACATTTTTACACTTGGTTCATTCACAACTTTTCATTTAGACCATTGAGAATTTACCATGTTCTTTACATTCTCTACACATCATCTCACATTCCAAAATTATATGGAGTAATCGAGAACCAATAATAACCAAAATTTTCCTGAAGAAGAACAAGATAGGATTTATCCTATTTTATATTAAGAATATAATTTAACATAAAATACAGTGTACTATAGAACAGAAGATATATATATATGTTATACATAGATAATAAGACTAACAAATAACATATATGTATATATATGTGTATATATACATGTATACGTATTTCATATATACTTGTTGTACTGCTACCTTTTATGACTGGTATAGATGTAGGAATAAAAAAAAAAGACCACTAAAAAAGAAAACAAAAATCTGGAGCACCCGGATGGCTCAGTAGGTTAAGCCTCTGCCTTCGGCTCAGGTCATGATCTCAGGGTCCTGGAATCGAGCCCCGCATCAGGCTCTCTGCTCAACAGGGAGCCTGCTTCCCCCTCTCTCAAATCTGCCTACTTGTGATCTCTGTCAGCCAAATAAATAAATAAAATCTTGTTTAAAAAATATAAAAATAGATCCATGCAAATATGAAAACCTGAAATATGTCCAAGCTGTCCTTCCATATGAGTGAAGAAAACCAGTAATAGCACAGGGAAAACAATCAATTATTCAAGTGAGAAATAAGGAACACATCTCTATTGTAATTGATGAAAATTTATTCCATATGGTTAATGACATTTAAATACAATGTTTATTTAGTTACTAGAGTTGTGTTCACATCAATATCCTGCATCTAATAATTCTACTATGGATATATGAGAGAATAACATAATAGGAAGTGTGAAGAGAAAGTAAGTGAATTTTCTGTACTATTTTTGTAACTGTTCTATACAGTTATAATCCTTTTAAAATGATACAATTCTTGTATTTATTTTATTTTATTTTATTTTTTATTATTATGATCAATTAGTCACTGTATAGTACATCATTAGTAATAATACAATTTTTAAATATATTGCAAATAATATATAGTCAATAATGAATTGAATTCCATATGAATTATGAATTTAAATATGAAGAGCAAAACAATAGTTTTGAAAAGAACAATATAGGGGAATATATTTAACTGTTTGCAGTGGGAAGGATTTTCTTAAATAAGATTAATGAATGTTCACCAATAAATATATTGATATATCCAACTACAGTGAAAACTAATAATTTATGTACATTATAATTGTTATCTTATATCCACAATAATTTTATTTATTTAACAAATCTATTTATTTT
>RCUC01155081.1:0-13274 GCA_003697995.1 Taxidea taxus jeffersonii
GAGACCATAGAGAACATCTGGTTGATTAACAGATGTTAATGCCAGAATAGCTTTGGTTTGATCAATGATGTAATCAATCATGAAAGTTATAATTTTAGCAAGGTTTAGACTGTTCCATTAAATAAAGATGGAACATGTCTGATGTTCCAGATTTTCAGAAAAAAATTATATTTCTCTAAAGCCAGTATTTGTGGAACATCTGCATACATACAATTTTAGATGTCATTTTTAACATGTCCATATGGCAGCTACCTTACATAAAAATGAGACAGTGGGGGAAACGTAAAGATTAATTTTGCCCCTGTAGTTGAGGGAAGGATATGAATTTAGTTTGATTTTATGGATTAGAGACAATAGAAAAACATGGGCTGAAAAGCCAACTGAGATCCAGTTAACTTATTTAGGAGGAAATTGTTTAATGGATGATTTTATGTTTTAGATATTCATATTATGAATCTGAATGTGATTTTTAGTTTTACTTTCTGTCATCAAACAAAAGGAACAACAATGCAACTAAATGAAAAGTGAAAATGAGAAAGAAAAACCAAAGTAAAATGAATATAGTAGGAAGTTATGATGCAAAAGCAAAAACAAAAATAAAAAAGAGATGTAATCTAAGAGCAAAGAAAGATTGCAACTCATTACGGATATGGCCAAGGACAAAGATTGAAGATGGATGAACAAGGAAAAATATTCAAGTGTTTCATGGAAAGTTTTTTTGAAATGAATTTGAAGAGGAATTATTTGCCTATAAATTGTTGCTGAAATAGCAGAAGGGCATGGTTTTCAGAAAATTTCTCAGAAGGATATCCTCTATCCAAGAGAGCTGATTACTTGCTATCGTCATCAGAAGTCTGAGGCCTCCCATCAAAGGACCGCATTCAGAAATGAAGTCATGACATGGGAAATTCCACTACGTGGATTTACGCAGCTCATGTTCAATTAGCCAAAATATCCAAATGGAGGCATCAAATAAAACTTGTGAAATCAAATTATTAGTAACTAGTTCCTGTTTGTTATACTGAACTCAGATGTGCCTCTTAGTTTCCACTAGTTTTACATGTAATGCAATCAGAAATATAAACTAGAACTTCTCCAAATATACACAAAGACCACATGGCTTGAGTGTTTCTTACATTCTAACGGGTTTACATGCATTAAACTTATTTAAGCAGCACAAAACTTTTGGAAAGATACAATTATTTTCTCTCTGTAGAGATGAGAAACAGAAGCTCAGAGAACTTAAAACTCACTCCAGATTACATGGTTAAAATGGTGGCAAAAATTAAAATTCAGACTCAGACACAGTTGTAACCACCATGATGTCTTGCAGTTTTGAATTAAAGCATGATTCAAAAAGAAATTTAAACATTTTAGAATTTTTTTTTTGGTCACATAGTTTTGCTAAATGCAAAACAAGAGACAGCCAAACTTGATTCCTGCTTGTAAGAAACAGTGTTCTTCACCCAGATAAAAAATTTACTTCTCCCCACCCCTAAGGTTCAAGCATATTTAATAATATGCTTTGACATAAGCCCATTTTTCCTACTTATGTTATTTTAGGACAAAGAAGAGAACTTTTGAGAATAAATTTTAAGCCCAGTGTTTCAAACACTTTGATTAAAGAAACAATTTTCCAAATGTCATCCAAGGGTAGTGTTCTCTAAGACCACTCTGTAAAAGATACTCAAGAGCCTATACTAGCAAAGAGAAACATTTAAGTCTATGAAATATACCACTGTGAGAAGTGTTATATAATCTTCTGTTGTGCGTCCAAATTAGGAAATATTTTCCTTCTTAGAAACATGCATTCTTAAAAATAACCGAATAAATAAGTTTCTCACTTCACTGATACCAAATTTAGTTTAAGAAGGAGGGGAATGACAAGCAAGAACAAATTTTAACTTTCCTTCATATTATTTTGGAACATGGTTTTCTTAGTAGTATTCAGCGTTAGGTATATTTCTCAGTCAGGGTTCTCTGGAGAAACAGAATCAATAAGATGTATATATACATATATAAGTAATTCATGTATATATCTTACCATATATGTATTATATATTGATGAGAAAGACAGGAATAGGAGAGAGATTTATTTTAGGGACTTGGCTCATGTGATTGTGGAGGCTGGCAGGTCCAAAATTTTTAGGGCAAGCAGGCAGTCTATAGACTCGATTGGTGTTTCAGCTGAAGTCTGAAGGCAGACAGAAGGCAAAAACCTTCTTCCTTGGGGACATCCATCTTTCTCTTAAGGCCTTCAACTAATTCAGTGAGGCCCTCCTACATTATGGAGGGTAATCTGCTGTACTCACAGTCTACTGATTTCCATGTTAGTCTGATTTAAAAAATACTTTGACTGCAACATCTAGACTAATATTTGTTCAAATATCTGGATACTATGCCCTAGCCAAGTTGACAGATAAAATTAACCACTACCTAATGAGAACCTTTCCTCTAAGCATTTGTTTTTGGCAAAGAGAAACAGATCTCTTATACCTAAATCCAGGGCCAATAAATGAATATTGAAGATGCAACATCTTATTTCACAATGTATTTCTATTGTATATAGGGAAGTACAATTTGTCAGTTACATATCACTCATTTAGGATGGTTAGAGAGAATGTTGTTACTCAAAAGAATAGAGAGCAGGATTTTTCTGTTACAGTCAAATGTTATATTCTATGCCAGCCTTGATGTCTGTCCATGTGTGGGATGGCAGCATATATGTGAGATCACTTTATTATAAAGATTTTTGGATTACTGTAGAAATAGACCATGGGAGAAGTCCAGGATCAATGAGCCATAGCCTGCATATCATTGTTGAGTGGTGCGTACCATTATGAGGGATGGGTAGGAGCACTTCATTTTGAGGCATTCCTTTTCTGCTTGTGGTGTTTTAGAAGTTAACATCCAACCTTCAATCTTTTATTATTTTTATGTGACTTTAAAAAGCTGCATTTCTGTGGAGCTGCAGGGCTTTTGAAAATGAATTCAGCTGACACATTGAATTGGGATGTATCAAGATGGATGGCAGATTCATATTCCAGTATATCACATGACTTGCATCAATTTAGTGTGTCAGCTAAAAAGTTTAAGGAGAGGGAAAAAAATCAGTTAAAGAAATTTCATTTCTGGCAAAACTGGATTTAGGAAACCTGTGGTTATTAAAGAAACTTTATATTGTGAGTCGTCAGAGAGGTTTTAAGGACTGTAAATATAGTGATATTTCCTTTAAAATTTGGATGTCAACACAGTCCATGGCAAAGATTTTGGACAGCATTTTGAAGTCCAAAGAAAAAAGCAGGGAAGTATGAACAAAAAGTGATGGATATCAGGGGAAAATGAGGCTTGCCCATAATTTAAGATAGGAATATCTGGGTGATATTAATTGGAGAAGTAGAACTGCAACAATTTTATATGGCAGAGTTCAGCTCAATCAATATGGAAAGTAAAATTTTGTAGATTTTCTAATATTTAGGTAATATTTTTAAAATTAAAGAATAAATATACTTATGGGTGAATCAATATGTATTTATTACCTACTATGTACCAGACACCATTCCAGGTACTTAGAATACAATCCATAAACAAAGACAATCTTGGAGCTTGCATTTTGACAGGGAGAGGTAAAAATAAGCCATGAATATAATAAACAAGTAAATTGTGTAGTGTGCTAGTAGATAGTTAGTGCTATGGAATAATAAAAAAGAAATTCATCAGGATTTTAGAGATTGAGAGTGTCAGTGGGGTCAGGGGGAGGGCTGGTTGCTCAGGTAGGACTCACTGAAAATGTGACATTCAAGAAAGAATATGAGATAGGTGTAGAAGTTCACCTCTTTGCTGCCTGGAGAAGGACACTCCAGGAAGAAGGAACATCAAGGCCAAAGCCCAATGATGGAAGGAGGATAATGTAAGGATATGAAGTCACTGGAAGCCAAATTAGTAGAGCCCTAAAGACCAATGGATTAAATTTGACCTTTATTCAGAGTGATATGAGAGCCATGATGGTTTTGAAAAGGGAAGTGAAATAATCTGACTTATGTTCTAAAAAGGTGACTATGGTTACTTTGTTGGGAATAGAATATAGAGGGCAAAGGTAGAAGCAAGGAGACTTAGCAGATAAATAAATGCAAAAACCCAGAAGAAAGAAGATGGTGATTAGGCTAAGAGTGGGGTGGGGGGCAAGGAAAGTTGATTAGATTCTAGATATATTTTGAAGGTAGAACCAACAGGATTTATTTATTTATTTATTTATTTATTTATTTATTTATTTATATTTGGCAGCTTGCATTTGGGGAACAGGAAAAAGAGAGCAAAGATGATTCAGAGATTTTTGGTTTGGGCAATGAAAGGATGAAATTACTATCAATTTAGATGGCTAGCATGAAAAGGAGTAGGTTGGTGGAAATGAGCAGAAGTTCAGTCATGACAATTTAGGGTGAGATATCTATTAGGTAGCCAAGGGAAATACTGAGTAGGCATTTGGCTATATTGGTTGGGATTTAGAAGATACATCTGGCCTGAGAGTTGGCACCATGTAGATGGGATAGAAGTTAAACCATATATGACTGAAAATGCTTGATGATTTTTGACTGCAAATAGCAGCAATTTCATGTGGTTCAACCTAATAAAAATCTCTGGAACGGGAGTGATCACCAAGGTTTAGAATACAGAGAGAGAAGAGTACCAAGGATGGGGGCTTTAGACAGTGCCTTTTAGGATGTTGGAGGAAAGATGAAAAACTAACCAAGGAGATGAAAAGTGGCGAAAAAGAAAGAAACTGTGTTGTTTGGGCAACCAACCTAAAAGGAAAGAAAGAAAGAAAAAGGAATCAGAGGATACAATCATCAAGTTAGATGCTAGTGATAGATTGATGAGGATTGATAATTAAATTTAACAAAAAAGAGGACTTCAGTGATTTTGATAATTTTTTTTTGGATAGAATGTGGGAGTGTATGTATAACTGAGGTAGTTTTAAACAAAATGGGAGAGAATTAGAAATGCCACAGATAGAAAACTCAACAAAATTTGTTGCAAATAGAAGCTGATAAATGAGGTATTTGGTGAAAGAGGACTTCACATAACATAACATTTTTTTTAATAGGGAAAAGTTCATATACTAATTGGAATAAATCTATAGAGAAGAGAAATTTTGTGATGTGGTAGAAGTAGGGAACAATTATTAGAGTTATGTTTTGGGTTAGGCAAAAAGGGAATAGAATTCAGCATACAGGTAGATTTATATAACCATTGTGTGGTTTTACAAAGCTGCAGAAAGAGTTTAACTCTCAAAACAACAGAATGGGAGTTAGGCCATATGGACAAAAATGGAGGTAACATAGAAGTTGTACTGATAAGAGCATGTGAACTTTTTTTTTTTGATAATTGTTTGTACTTTCTTAATTAAAAAAAAAGCAACATCATAAGTTGAAAATGAGGAGAAAGGGAAAGAGGATTAGAGGCTGCAACAAATGTATGAAGTAGTGACTAGGTGATTTGGAAATTGAATGGAATGGGGAAAGGAAGTAGGATCATCCCATGGTACTGAGGGCCCTCTGAAGATGGTGGTAGTGAATTTAGAGTGAGGATAGTCAGCAGGGTGTATGCTTTTCTCCAACCACATTCTGCTACATGGATACTGGTATAAGTAGAAAGAGAACTGAATTTAATCAGGGTTCAATTTCTGAGCAAGTAGGATCAATGGAGAAAAGGGCAACTGAGTTGAATATATCTATACAAAACAATAATCACCAATATAATGAGAACTTAGTACCTAAACTGTGTATGGAAACCAGTAAGGATGTAAAGAGTGTGGTGGAAAGTGAAAAGACATTATAAGATCTAAAGACTTTAGGGCCTTTGGAGTTGGGGTTCCAAGGGCAGTGAACTGGAAAGACAGGAGATGGTGCTTGAAATTGATATAGAAAAGATGTAATTCTTGGCACAAGAAGCCTAAGATATGATTATAGGAGTGAATAAATGAGGTAGGGAGGAAGGTAAGACCATTGGAGAAGAGGCTAAGTAACTGAAAGCCTCATCAATTGGAAGCATCATCAATGCAAAACTTTGGAATGATCAGGAATTAAGCCAGTAGGCTCATTTCATTCTTGGACAAGAAGATTGATTATTTTATGGATGTCAACTTACTTTATATGTTTAAACACAAATGAACTTAAAAATCTCAAAAGATCTCTTTTTTTTGGAATTTGAAAGCATGAATAAATAATTCTGTAAAAATAAAATGACTGGGAACCCTGCAAAATGTTTGATTAAAGATTCAAAAATTAAAACAAAAAAATTGAATGTTAAAAATAATAAGGGAAGATTTCTTACCAGGTAATATAATATACTATAAATCAAAACAAAAACAAGACAACAAAATAAAATTAACAGAGAGACCAACTTAAGATTTTATATATATATATTTGTGTGTGTGTGTGTGTATCTGTAAATCATTGGTTTAACAATTGGTTTAACATATATTTTCCTAATGGCTAATGGTGTTGACCATATTTTCATGTGCTTATTTTCAACTGTATAGCATATTTGTGAAATATTTATCCAAATCCTTTGCCATTAAAAAATTTAGTTGCAAATCCGGCTTACTCTAGCCATCCTATTCCATCTAAGGAAAGGAAAAACTAGAAAGAATTAGTAAAGTTCACATTTCAAAGGCAAACTCTCACTAAAGGAATGAAACCTAGTCATAGGACTATGAAATACTTCCCCTATCTTAACACCTTACCAACATAATTAAAAATATGTTTACAAAAGTTTCTTCTACTTAGTACTTCTCATGCCTGACTACCAAGAAGAAACTGTAAGACATAATGAAAGGCAAAAAAAAAAAAAAAAGAAAATCCATTTTAAGAGACAGGAAAAGCATCAAAATCAAACTCAGGTGTGGTGGGCATGTTGAAATTGATGGACCTGGAATTAAAACACCTAAATTAATACTAAGACATTCATGGATAAAGTAAATAGGATGTAAGAACAGACAAAATATAAGCAGAGGGAAATTATGAGAGAAAAGAGAAAAAGAAATACTAAAGATAAAAAAAAAGTAACAGAAATGAAGGCTGCTTTTGATGAGCTTAATAATAGTTTGACCATGGCTGAGAAAAGAATCTCTGAGCTTGAGGATATCTCAATAGAAACTGCCAAAACTTAAAAGCAAAGAGAAAATAGACCAGAACAATGCTAGAATTGTGGGGTAGCTTCAGAAGGTATACTACACACACACACACACACACACACACCCCAAATATAAGTGGAATGAATAACAGCAATGGCACATGGCACAAGAGATAGGAGGGAGAAATTAGGATAATTTTCTTGTTATAAGAATTTAGCACAACCTATGAAGTATAGTGTTATTAGAAAATGCAGCTGGATTAGTTGTAAATGTATTCTGCAAACTGTAGGGTAACCACTAAAAAGAGTAAAGCAAAAAAGTATGAATGATATGCTAAGAAAGGAGGAAAAATGGAAACATATAAAATGCTGAATTAAAATTATAAAAGGCAGAAAAAGACCAAGGGACAAAAATAGCAACAAAGAGCAGGATAATGAATAAAAAAATATATGTAGATTAGAAAACATACCTCTTAATAGCACACAGGGCAAAGAAGAAATTTCAGGTGAAATTTAAAGGCATTTTGAACTAAATGAGGGTAAAAGTATAACTTATTAAAATTTGTGGAATTTGCCAGAAGCAGTGTTTAGAGGCAAATTCAAAGCTTTGAGTAAATAAAAGAAGAAATATCTAAAATCATACATTTAAGCTTCCACTTTAGGAAACTAGGAAAAAAGAGCAAATTGAAACTAATGGAAGAAGAAGAAGAAGGAAGAGAAGGAGGAGGAGGAGAAAAAGAAGAAGAAGAAGAAGAAGAAGGAGGAGGAGGAGGAGGAGGAGGAGGAGGAAGAGGAGAAGAAAGTGAGAGCAGAAATCTACAAAATTGAAAATTGGAAACCAATGTAGAAAACTAGTGAAACCCAAAACTAGTTCTTTGAACAATCAATAAAATTGGTAAATCTCTAGCCAGGCTAACTAAGGATAAAAGACAACACATATCATGAATACCAGAAATGAAAGGGGAAACATCACTCTTAATCCCACAGACATTAAAAAGGATAGTAAAGGAATACTATGAACCACAAATTTGATAATTAAAATGAAGCAGACCAATTCCTTAAAAGACACAATATGCCAAAACTCACAGAGGAAGAAATAGATATTCTTAATGGGCCTGTATCTATTACAGAAATTGAGTCTATGAAACCCAAAGTTAGCATCATACCAATGACAAAATGTTGAAACAAGATCAGGACTACAACAAGGATGCTCACTCTTGCCACTTTTATTCAACATACTACTGGAAGTCCTAGCCATAAAAATTAGGCAAGAAAAAAATAAAAGCATCCAAATTAGAAAAGAATAAGTAAATCTGTCACTATTTCCAGATGGTATACTATATCACCAAGGAGATGAAAGACTAGTACAATGCAAATTAAGATACTGAAAGAAATTGCAGAAGACATAAATAAATGGGAAGATATTCCATGCTCATGGATTGGATAAGCTAATATTGTTAAAATGACCACGATACCAAAAACAATCTACAGATTCAGTTCAATCCTTGTCAAAATCACAATGGCATTTTTCACAGAGATAGAACCAACGATCCTAAATTTCTATGGAACCATTGAAGACAAGTGGGACCATATAAAACTAAAAAGCTCTTGAACAACAAAGAAAACCATCAACAAACTGAAAAGGCAACTTACTGTAGGAGGAAATATTTGCAAATCATATGCCTGATAAGAGTCTAATGTCCAAAATATATAAAGAACTCATACAACTCAATAGCATAACTCAAAAAACCAAAACAACAAAAACAATCTAATTTAAAAAATAGGCTGAGGATCTGAATAGACATTTTTCTTAAAGAAGACCTTCAGGTGGCCAGTAGGTACATGAAAATAGGTTCAACATCACTAATCAGCAGGGAAATACAAATCAAAACCACATGACATATTATCTCATACCTGTTAGAATGAGTATTATCAAAAAGAAATAACAAGTTTTGACAAGGGTTATTGGTGGGACTGTAAATAGATACAGCCGCTATGGAAAACAGTATGGAGGTTTCTCAAAAAATTAAAAAGAGTACTACCATATGATCCAGCAATTCTACTTCTGAGTACTTATTCAAAAAAACAAAAACACTAACTCAAGAAATATATGCACTCCCATGTTTATCACAGCATTATTTATAATAGTTAAGATATGGAAGCTACCTAAGTGTCCATCAAAGAACAAATGGATAAAGAAAATGTGGCATATGTATATAACAGTTTATTATTGAACCACATAAAAGAAAGAAACCTTGCCATTTGCAACAACATGAATGGACCTTGAAGACAATATGCTAAGTGAAAAAAGGCAGACAGTGAAAGACAAATACCCTAACATCTCACTTGTATGTGAAATCTAAAAGAAAAAAAAAATTGTAGAAATACAATAGAGTAGTGGTTACCAGAGGCAGGCTGGGAGGTGGGATTGGAGGCAAAATGGGTGGAGTCTAAAAGTACAACCTTCCAGTTATAAAATAAGACATGGGAATATAAATTAGAGCCTGGTGCCTATTATTAATACTATTGTATTGTATATTTGAAAGTTGCTGAGAGATCTTAAAATTCTCACCACAAGAGAAGAATTGTAAAGATATGTGGTAATGCATGAAAACTAGATTTATTGTGATCATTTTATAATATGTACCAATAATGAATCAATATGTTGTACACCTAAAGTAATATATGTCATTTTTATGTCAATAAAAATAATAATAATAAAAAAGAACTTGGTTTAATAAATGAACTTCCATAACAGGAAGCACCAGACCCAGATGGATTCCCTGTTGAATCTAACAAAAATTAAGGAAGGAATTATACCAACTCTCTACAATTTCTTTTAGAAAATAGAAGTAGAGGGGTGCCTGGGTGGCTCAGTGGGTTAAACCTCTGCCTTCAGCTCAGGTCATGATCTCAGGGTCCTGGGATCAAGCCCCACATCAGGCTCTCTGCTCAGCAGGGGGCCTGCTTCCCCCCCCAACCCCCCCCCACCTGCTGCCCTGCCTACTTGTGATCTCTCTCTGTCAAATAAATAAATAAAAATCTAAAAAAGAAAATAGAAGTAGAGGGAAATTTCCTAAATCATTCTGTGGGAGAACAATTACTCTAATACCAAAACTAGAAAAAGACATTACAACAAAGGAAAACTATGGACCAATATCTCTCATGAACATAGATGAAAAACCCTCAACAAAATATTAGCAAGTTATTTCCAACAATGTATAAATAGAATTACATGTCATGAAAATGTGAGGTTTATCTGAGGTATGCAAGATTATTCAACATTCAAATGTCAATTAATATAATCCATCACATAATAGGCTAAAGAGGAAAATCACATGATTATATCAATAGATTCAGAAAAAGTATATGACAAAATCCAATACCCATTCATGACAAATTCTTGGTAGTAAGGAACAGACAGAACTTCCTCAATTTGATAAAGAATATCTACAAAAATCTGTAGCTAACACCATAGTTAATAATGAGAAACCTGAAGCTTCCCCACTAACTTGGTAATATACAAGGATGTCTCCTGTCACCACCTCTTTCAACATTATACTAGAAGTCTTAGTTGTTGCAATAAGACAAGAAAAGGGCTCAAAGTATAGATTGTGAGGGAAATAATAAAATTATCTTTGCAGATATACATGTCTATACATATCTCTATATGTCTTCTTAAAAATAAACAAAAAGTTACTGGAACTAATAAGAATAAGCAATAATAGCAAGTTTACATCATACTAAGAAAATATACCAAAGTAAATATTTGCAAGTGGGTTCAAAATTAAAAACACAATAACATTTACATTAACATCCCCAAAGTGAAATACTTAGCTATAAATCTAACCACAATGGTATAGATAGAAACCAAAACAGGTGGAAAGTTGAAAAATTCACAAATATATGGAAATTAAATAACAATCTTATGAACAATCAATGGGCCAAGAAGAAATCAAAAGGAAAATTTTAAAAAATCTTGGAACCAATGAAAATGGAAACACAGTATTCGAAATCTTATGAAAAGCAGTAAAAGCAGGGCTAAGAGAGAAGTTCATACTGATTTCCACCTCAAGGAACTAGAAAAAAAGGAACAAACAAGGCCAAAGTTAACAGAGAGAAGGGAATAACAAAGTTAAGAGTAGAAATAAATAGAGACCAGAAAAACAATAAAATAGATAAATAAACTAAGAATTTGTTTTTTGAAAGGATAAACAAAATTGAAAAAACTTTACCTAGACTTACCAAGAAAAAAACAGAGGACTTAAATAAATAGTTATAAATGAAAGAAGAGATATAGATTACACAGAAATATAAAGGACTGTAGAAGATTACTATAAAGAATTATACGTCAAAAAATTGAATAACCTAGGATAAATGGATAGATATTAAAAAACATAATCTACCAGGTCTGAATCATGAAGAAACACAAAATCTGAATGGACCAATTAATAATAAGGAAACTGAAACTTTAATCCAGTGTCTTGCAATGACAACAAAAAAGGCCAAAGATATATGGCCTTATTGGTGAAGTCTATCAAACATTTAAATAATTATGACCAATTCTTCTCAAACCCTTCAAAACAATTGAGGAGGAGGGAATACTTACAAAACTTATTTTGTGAGACCAGCATTACCCTGATACAAAAGCTACATGAGTATACTATATGAAATGAAAACTACAGGTCAATATTTCTGATGAATACAGATGTAAAAATTCTGAAAGAAATACTAGCAAACCAAATTTAATACCACATTAAAAGGATCATATACCGTGATCAAATAGGATTTATCCCTGGAATACAAGGATGGTTCAACATATGCAAATCAATAAATGTGATATACCGCATTAATAGAATAAAAAACCAAAAATCATATGACCATCTTAACAGATGCAGAGAAAACATTTGATAAAAAAACATATATTTATTATGAAAATGCTCAAGATTGAGTATAGAAGGAACATACCTCAACACAATAAAGACCATACATGACAAAACTATGCCTAGTATCCCAATAATAAAAGGCTGAAAGCTTTCCCTCTAAGATTAGGAGGAAGACAAGTGTACCCATACTTTCCATCCCTATTCAACATGGTTCTGGAATCTCTATTCCAAGCAATCAGAAATCTCTATTCCAAGAAATCAAGGAAACAAAAAAGGTATCCAAATCAGAAAGAAAGAAGTAAAATTGTCCATGTTCACTAATGACATGATATTGTATATAGGAAATCCTAAAGGCTGCCAAAAAATTGTTAGGACTAAGGAACACAATCAGTAGTTTCAGGATATAAAATCAATATCCACAATCAGTTTTGTTTTTATACACTAACAATGAACTATCTGAAAAAGAAATAAATAAAACAATCCCATTTATAATAACATCAGAAATTAAAATACTCAGGAATAAATTTGACCAAGGAAGTAAGCAATCACACTGAAAACTATAAGTCACTGATGAAAAACAAAATTGAATGAGACACAAATAAATGCAATGATATCCCTTTTTCATGGATCTGAAGAGTTAATATTGTGAAAATGTCCATACTACTCAAAGACATATAGAGATTCAATGCAATCCCTATCAAAATTCCTATTTTTCAGAGAAATGGGAAAAAAATCCTAAAATTCATATGGAACCACAGAAGACCCTGTACTGCCAAAGCAATCTTGAGAAAGAACAAAGCTGGAAGCATCACACTTCCTGATTCAAACTGTATGCTCAGAATTAAACACACACATATATGGTTAATTAATATCTGACAAGGGAGCCAAGAATACTTAATGGGTAAGGGATAGTCTCTTTATAAATGATGTTGGGAAAACTGGATATTCATATGCAAAAGAATGAAATTGGCACCTACATTATATCACTTACAAAAATTAATCCAAAATAAAATAAAGACTTGAACATTAGACCTGCAACTAAAACTCCTAGAAGAATGGATATGGTTATATGGATAAAGCTTTTTCGACATTGGTCTTGATAATGATTTTTGCAGATATAATACCAAAAGCACAAGCATCAAAAGCAAAAATCAACAAATGGGACTACATGAAACTGAAATCTTCTGCACTGCCAAGGAAATAATCAACAAAATTAAAATGCAATTGTGGAATAGGAGAAAATATTTGTACACT
>RCUC01155083.1:0-52001 GCA_003697995.1 Taxidea taxus jeffersonii
TTTTATAAGGAATCCTGAGCTTTCGAAAATGGAATTTTTGCCTAAGGGCAGCTTTGCTTTTGAACTGGATTTTTGTTTCCTCTTACTCAAGTAAGAAGAAATCTTGCGAACTATTAAAAATGGAAGAATGATGATAAGAAAGGAATGTCTTTATATAGATTGGATGATAGAAAAGGGCCGAGAAAGCCAGAATTCTAGAGTGTTCTGACTTTGCCACCAATTCACTTGTTCACTGGCCTGAGGCGATCCTCTTCCTTGTTTTACAACTGAATTTCTCTCTGTAAAATCAGGATGCAGCCTTCATTACAGGTAGGATGGTAAGAAGGTTGAGAGCATGGGCTCTGGAGATAGATTGCCTTATCTGACCAATGGTGTGACTTCGGGCAAGTTACTTGACACACTTCTGTGCCTCAGTTTCTTCATCTATAAAGGGAAGATAGTGACAGTACCAGTTTTTAGGGTTTGTACATCATGATACAGGTAAAATCCTTGGTACGTCCATCATCATGAACATTTTACTTCTTTTACTTATCAGGAGCTCGTATTGGTATTATTATTATAACTTAGCCAAATATGGAAGTCCCAAGAAGTAGAGAAATAAGCACAAATAGAAGTTTAGTTTGAGTCTATCTTATTTTTTTTGACCCAGTCACTTTATATAAGAGCCAAGATTTCAAGAGCTTTTGCAAATTTGGATTCACTGGAGAAATTTCACAACTATCTCCATGTGATATCAGCACACACTTAAGGAACAAGCGGAGTGTGGCCCAGTCAAGGAGCGGAGAGGGAGGCCCCTGTCTCTGTGTCCATGTTTGGGGCTAGACTACAGCTTTGGCAGGATCTCCAGCAACATCCTCATACCGATCATTTTAGGTAACATTTGGATTTTACAAACACTAATTATTTACGTGGGTGAGGTGTGCACTATGTCACTCCCTGGGCTGGGTGGACTGAGTGACAAATAAACAAATGCTTAGAGATGATATGTTCCCAAAGTGTTCACTTACAGATGGGAAAACCCAAAACTATGGAGATGAGGCAAGCAGTCAGGGGAAACCCGCTCTCATTTGGGGCTCGTCTTTCCTGAGCTGGCCCCTTCCCCCTCTTATTCTCTGCTTATTCACATTAGCTAATTTTCTGCTTGTCCTCAACATGCCCTCTTTGTTCTCTTCAGCTCCACCTCCCATGGCCCCAGAACTGTGCGACCCTCAGGCTTATACTACTGTTGGTCCTCTCGGAAAGCTTCACTTTCTCGTCCTCTTACCCATATTTGATTCATCCCTTAAGGCCTAAAGCGTAAGCTTTCCTCTCCAGACATCTTTCCCTTTCTATGTTGCTCTCATAATTTCACTCAGCATTCAAAAGAATTATAGAGCCAAAAATGAGGGTTACATTGCTTTGCTAGAGCCATAGCACTGTGTCCCTGAGAGTGATTAATACACTCTTTCTTTATGTCCCTCATTGCACATTTATTGAATCCCTATCATCTGACACATCTGTGCTAACAGCCAAATGTTATAAGGGATATTATTACCATTTCATAGATTTTTTTTTTAAATGAGTCTTTAAGATATTAAGATATTTGCTCAAGGCCCCACAGCTAGTAAGTGACAGGGATGAAGTTTACATTTGAGTCTATCATTTTTCCACCTTTCTGTAGAATATCTCATGTGCTGAATGTGAATAAGTCATGATGAGTAGACAGGAGAGAGGGAAAGGGCTTCTTAGAAGATCGGGAGAGGAGCTTGATTGAGGAACTAGAATTGGTTAGCAGGGTCAGTGGGTAGCTGGGTAGGGTAGGGTGAGCAGAGGGTTCAGGACTGAGGACTGGACTGAGGACACAAAGGAAGGAGAGGCCAAGTGGAATGCTCTTAGAAGAGTAGAAGGAAGTGGGGCCTCTGAGGTGGCAAGGGACATCTCTCTGACCGCTTGTCTTCTGGGGAGACTTGTCTAGCTTGAGTACTAGCTATGCCTCTGAGTACTAGCCAGAGGCCTAGGCCTGGTGCCAGTGTAAGAATTTCCCCAAACAGCAAAGTGAGAGCCCTAAAGGATGAACCCATACTTTGCCCTTAGTTGTGGAGAAAGCCAAGTTAGACTGCTTCTTTAGTCACTGAAACCAAGCACAGACCATGGGGCCAGAACTGGGAGACAAAGCTGAATTTCAGAAGCTGGGTGGACAGTTGAATGGAGCAGAGAGTCAGGAGTAAGTATAGGAACAGAGCTTGGTTTCAAGTCACAGTTGCTGGGTAGAGCTGGTGGGCTGGGGCATGTCTGAAATAGCTTCAAGGGGCAAAGGAAGACCTATGTGGCTTGATGAAGAAAAAAAAGACAGTGAAGAACCTAAGATGGTCATATCAAGGGGTAGAGTCTTTAAAAAGATCTTTCATCCCTCTGACTTCAGTATAAGTTGTCATGGGTTGACAGTGGAGGTAGAGAACTGGGTTGTTGGTGGCAGAATCATGGAGCTGGTTCGCTGGAAGCAGCAGAGATAGAGTGGAATGTTCTATCCCCAAAATGTTGCAGTTACTCTGGAATGAAATGTGTTTTGAAAAACTATATTAGGTTCTCTGGAAGTCTCAAGT
Organism: Taxidea taxus jeffersonii; assembly: GCA_003697995.1. NCBI lineage: Eukaryota > Metazoa > Chordata > Mammalia > Carnivora > Mustelidae > Taxidea > Taxidea taxus. Next base: position 2,583 of record RCUC01155083.1, read on the forward strand.
TGTCTGTGGGAGGTTTCTGCATAGAGGCTGAGGGATATTTGGGGAGTTTGTAATTGTCTCCACAAATATTCATCTGTTCATTCATTGACTGGTTACCTGTTGAGCATATAACATTGTGCTGTGTACCTCTCTGGGTCCTGGGAATAATGGGGCACAAGGCACCAACCTCCCTGTATTCATGGAGACTTACTATAGTGGAAGAGATAGACATGGAACTAAAACACAAAGTGTAAATTTGAAGAGTGAGGACTATTAAAGAGATGAAAGAAGGGTCTGATTTAGATCAGGATGAATGGAGAGGCCTTTGTGAGAAACGAGTATTTAAGATGCAATCTGACGGACTAGCAGGAGTTAATCAGGCACAGCATTCCTGGCCAACGAAATAATGTGTGCAAAAACTTTGAGATAGGAAAGAACTTGTAGTTTCAACAGAAATCAAGGTCAGTTGTTGTTGGAATTCAGTGAGCAAAGAAGTAGAGGTTGAAAAAGCTGGCAGGGGCCTGGCTCTGGTTAGAGCTCAGGTTAGGGATTTCAAAATTTATCTTATACCCAAAGGGAGGGCATTAGAGAGTTAAATAAGGGAATGACCTAATGAATGGATGTTTGGGCTCTGATTGCTGCATAGAAAATGGATCGGATGGGGGAAAGTAAGATCAATTCAAAGGATTCTGTAGAAGATATGATCACATCCAGAAAGAGGAGTAGCAAAATGACATTGAAGAGATGACAGTAGATGTGAGGTATACAGTATTTTCAAGGTAGAACCCACAGAACTTCATTATATGCTATGCTTTCTGAAAGAGAAAGAATGCTTCAAAATTACATGGAATATGGAGAATCTATGACTGTAAACTTTGTTTTGATGTCAAAGTTTCAATGAAGATGCTGAAGATGCTTATATTCTTTCCAACACTCACCAAAAAATAAAGCAAATTATGTGTCTTCTCTTGATGGTCCCAGCAAGTTGGTGCATTAGGTTAGGAACAGTCAAATCTGGAGTTGTGTGCTCTACTAATCTTCTCTCTCCTTTTTAGAAATTTAAATTCAATTAGCCAACATACAGTGCATCATTAGTTTTTGATAGTGTTCAATGATTCATCAGTTTCATATAACACCCAGTGCTCATGTGCCCTCCTTTATGCCCATCACCCAATTACCCCATCCTCCCTACCCACCTCCCCTTGCACCACCCTCAGTTTGTTCCCCAGAGTCACAGTCTCTCATGGTTTGTCTCCTTCTCTGATTTCTTCTCATTCAGTTTTCCCTCCCTTCCCCCATGGTCCTCTGTGCTATTTCTTATATTCCACATATGAGTGAAACCATATGATAATTGTCCTTCTCTGATGGACTTACTTCACTCAGCATAATACCATCAGCATAATATTCATCAGAAAGATGAATATCTACCATTTACATGCTACATGTACATTTACATGCTACATGTATCTACATGCTACAAATGTCTACCATTTACATGTACATTTACATGTAAATGGTAGATATTCATCCTTCTGATGGCTGAGTAATATTCTATTGTATATATGAACCATATCACATCATCTTTATCCATTCATCTGTTGAAGGACATCTCAGCTCCTTCCACAGCTTGGTTATTGTAGACATTGCTGCATTGAGATGCAGGTGCCCCTTCTTTTCACTACAACTGTGTCTTTGGGATAAATACCCAGTGGTGCAATTGCTAGGTCATAGGGTAGCTTTACTTTTAACTTCTTGAGGACCTCCATACTGTTTTCCAGAGTGGCTGCACTAGCTTATATTCCCACCAACAGTGTAAGAGTTTCCACCTTTTTCCACATCTTTGTCAACATTTGTTGTTTCCTGTCTTGTTAATTTCAGCCATTGTGACTGGTGTGAGGTGGTATCTCACTGTGGATTTGGTTTATATTTCCCTGATGCCAAGTGATGTGGAACATTTTTTCGTGTGTCTGTTGGCCATTTGGATATCTTCTTTGGAGAAATGTTCGTTCATGTCTTCTGCCTATTTCTTGACTAGACTATTTGTTTTGGGTGTTGAATTTGATAATTTCTTTATAGAACTTGGATACCAGCCCTTTATCTGATATATCCTTTGCAAATATCTTCTTTCATTCCACGCAGGTTGCCTTTCAGTTTTGTTGTCTTAGTTGTGGTCATTAATCTCTTGTCTGTGCTAGTTACAGCTGTTTGTATAAGACTACAGGCAGATGAATTTCACTAGATATGTATCTCCTTGTTGAGAGGGTCACAAAGGGACAATGGGATGTTATGTAAGCTGATATCAGGACAATACACACTTCAGCCATAAAAAAGAATGAAATCTTACCACTTGCAATGAAATGGATGGAACTAGAGTATAATGTGAAGTGAAATAAGTCAGCCAGAGAAAGACAAATACTGTATTATTTCACCCATATGTGTAATTTAAGAAACAAATGAGCAAAGGAAAAAGAGATGGAGGGAGAGAGACAAGTCAAGATACAGACTCTTATCTATAGAGAACGAACTGATGGTTATCAGAGGGGGAGGTTGGTGGGGAATGGGTGAAATAGACGATAAGGATTAAGGAGTGCACTTGTTGTAATGAACACCAGGTGAAGTATGGAATTGTTGAATCACCATATTGCACACCCAAAACTGATATTAACACTGTATATTAACTAACTGGAATTAAAATGCAAACTTCAAAAAAAGACAATATACAAAGCACAGGACAGACAAAGGCTGTGCTCCTCCAGGATCACTTGATACTACAAACCAATTTGTGTTTTGAGAAGAGCATCTCCATAGAAATCTCTTTCTTTCTAGCAAAGTAGTTTTCTGGTATTTATTTGAAAATTTAGCTAAAAATACCATAAAAATACAAATAGATCCATGATCTTAGATTTCAACAGCTCTAAAAGTGAAGATATGAAAGAGATCTATAGGGATTTCAAGCTATTAAATGTGGACAAAGAAGTCTCCTGGGTAAAGTTCTCTGTTACAAAGGTGTTGAGGATATAGTTTTGAGTAGAAAAAGTACGAAGAAACAAGAAGAACAATGAAACATTTTCCCCCCTTTCCAGTCACTTCTCCCCCACCCACCTATAATCCAGGGAAACATTTCCAAAGGAAGAGCAGAGGGCAACCCCAACCTTCTCTTTCTTCTCCTGACGCCTCCCTTCTTTACTCTTTCAGAGAACCGGTATCTGCAAAAGAAAGGACTGCTAGAGGAGCAGTTCTGTGGGAACCTCCTTGGATATGGGATCTGTGGTAACATTTCACACTTCCCTGATTCAGAGTGCTGGATTGGCAGCAGAGGGAAAGTGAGAGGAATTCTAAAACACTAGAAAAGACAAATATCTCTGCCTTGTTCTTTTGAGATGAAAGTCAGGGATCTGGACCTAGACAAGATTGTGAACACATCAGAATGATGAACAGAGCCCTAGGGAATCTTTAGTGTCTCTAGAAGGCAGACAAAGCCGGGATTTTGAGGTCTTTTTCCTCAGGGCTCTGAGAAAAGATGAGAGTCTGAAGGAGCAAAATGGGTGGTGCAGCCAAGGGGACACAAGCAACATTTATTCACAGCAGTGATATATAACCTCATGATAGCAGGATCTGCTTTATTCATCATCACAATCCTCTGTGTTTAGCACAAAGTAAACACTCTGACATTTTTTGTTGAATTGAAAATGAACAAACTGAACTAACGCCTCAACAAGATTGCAGCACTGGAAGGAATCTCAGAGGTATGGTGAGCCTATTTTCTCAAACAGAAGGCAACAATTATGTCTGATAAAGGGTTTGTTTTTGATTTGTTAGATTGTTTATATAAAAACTCTAATAAAACTGAAAATGAAAGAATCTTTTGTTGTATATTTAATAATTTGCTTTTATACAAATATTAAAATTATTTGACATTATGATGATCAAAAACTATCTGGCATAAATGCTTCTTACTGCTAAAGTAATCTAGAATTTAATAAAACAAAAGCCTGTGTAGTGAGTTAAGGTTTTTGAAGCACTGAGATTTCTTTCTTTTTTTTTTCATTCTGGTAATCCCTATTATTCCATGTTGCCTCACAGCCCTTGATTCTAGAGCCAGGCAGCTTGGGCTCAAATCCAGTTCCCACCACTTAGTTCTTATTGATTTTAGTCAAGTTACTTAGGCTCTCTGTCACATTTTCTTTGTCTCTGAACTGGGATAGGAATAGTACCTGCCTAATAGGATTATTTTGAAGACTAATTGAGATAATATATCTAAAATGATCAGAATGGTGCTTGGCACATTGTTCTCAATGTTATATTAGTAATAATATTAGTATTATATCATTGTCATCATCATCATCATCATCATCATCATCCAGAGAAAATATGCACAGCTGAAAACAAAATAATCATCGCTAAGCTTTGCATTTTAAAATGCATTTAAAAAACTGTAATAAAGTGACATCAGCAAAAATGGCAGAGCAAGGACCTCTGAAAATTCCATGAAAGCAGCAAGAAAACTGGTAAAAGATAGTCAGAATCAACTTCTTTCTGAACTCTGGAAATTAATTTAAGGGTTGCAGCACTCCAGGGAGCATTTATTCAAGAGAACAGCTGAATCTCAATAAGAACAGTGAACTTTGTGGTATTTTTTAAAAAAAGATTTTATTTATTTATTTGTCAGAGAGATAGAGAGAGTACAGGCAGGCAGAGTGGCAGGCAGAGGCAGAGGGAGAAGCAGGCTCCCTGCAGAGCAAGGGAGCTGGATCCCTGGGACTGGATCCCAGGACGCTGGGATCATGACCTGAGCCGAATGAAGGCAGCCGCTTAATGGACTGAGCCACCCAGGCATCCCAACTTTGTGGTATTTTAACTTATTCTATTCCTATGCCCCACTCTCTGGTTCATGGTACTTTGAAAACCAATGGCCCATGAACAAGATGAAAACCAGTGATGTGGTAGCTGTTGGAAAGGACAGAATGGGGTTAGAGCATCTTTACTTAACTTTATTTAACTTGGTGCTCCCCCCGCCACTGTGAAGGGCCTTTACCCCTGCGACGGTGTGTTTGTTGAAAACACTAGGAGCAATTTTTTTAAAAGGGTTTTAAGATTCTATTTATTTATTTGACAGACATCACAAGCAGACAGAGAGTCAGGCAGGTGGGTGGGGGAGAGCAGGCTCCCCGCCCAGCAGAGAGCCCGGTGCAGGGCTCGATCCCAGGACCCTGGGATCATGACCTGAGCTGAAGGCAGAGGCTTTAACCCACTGAGCCACCCAGGCGCCCCAGGAGCAATTTTTTTTAAAGATTTTATTTATTTATTTGATACAGAGAGAAATAGTGAGAGAGGGAATGCAAGCAGGGGGAGTGAGAGAACGAGAAGCAGGCTTCCCACTGAGCAGGGAGCTTGATGCTGGCTTCATGATCCCAGGACCCTGGGATCATGACATGAGCTGAAGGCAGGCGCTTAATGACTGAGCCACCCAGGCACCCATTAGGAGCAAGTGTTAAGTTTTGTGCCTGGCTGAGATAGTACATAACAGTTGGAGCAAATAATAGGCTAGCCAAAAAGTTTACAAGGAAAAAGTAAAGGGTGAAAAATCTACAGGGTCATTGAAAAGTTCTGATACATTCCTGGGAATTGAGAAGGCCCTGTACACACATAGGTGTCTGTGCATACTAAGACCTGTGTATATGTTTGGGAAGACCCGAGAAGGACCTGTGCTCTCACCTCTGATTGACATTGGGCTGTACAGAAAGTAAAGGTTAGGGCAAAGTTGTCAACTGCCTGGCTAGATACTGAAGGCATGTCCCAACACACACACCCAGCCCTTCAGCAAAGACTGGTAAACTTATTGTTTCCAGATATTTAAGGTTCCAGATGTCTAATTACTAGGTGACCACTATGGTAACAGAGCAGCGACTTTAGCAGCATGAAAATAATGCAGACTTTTCAAAATTAGTTCAGAAAAGTCATGAAACAAACAACAACAAATAGCATCAACAACAACAAACCCTGAGCAGGGGGCAGAATTTTATTTCCAGAATCGCCACACTATATTATTTTAAATACCTAGTTTGCAACAAACGTTCTAGACTTTCAAAGAAAAAAGAAAGTATGGCCCGGCCCATATATGAGAACAACAACAACAACAAAAATCAGTAGAAACTGTCCCTGAAGAAGCTCAGATATTGGACTTACTAGATAAAGACTAAATCAGCTATTTAATATATATTCAGAGATCTATTGGGAATCATGTCTAAAGAACTAAAGGAAAGGAGGAGGAGGATGTCTCACCAAGTAGAGAGTATCGATAAAGAGGCAGAAAGTATAAAAATGAACCACTTTTAAAGTCTAATAAGGGAAATGAAAAATTCACTCCAGGGATTCAATAACAGATTTGAGCAAGTGGGAGGAAGAATCAGGAAATTTGAAGATATATCAATTGAAATGGTCCTGTTTGAGGAACAGAAAGAAAAAATAATGAAACATGAACAGAGACTCAGAGCTTCTGGGACACTACCAAGCATACATATGTATAATGGGAGTCTCAAAAGGAGAGCAGAGAGAGAGAAAGGGGCAGAAAGAATACTTGATGAAATCTCTGAAAACTCTCCAAATTTAGTGAAAAGTTTGTAACAGGGATGATAGCTTGAGAATTGAAGAGTTTTGGGTTTGCAAAAGCCAAGGTTTGCGGGGAGGAAAGTCCTCCCGTCCCATTTAATTTAAGGCATACTGTTTATACATGGTATAAGGAAACATGCATATCAATGTCGAACGTTTCCTTCCAGACAGAGAAGAGATAGGACTTCTTTCTGAGCTAGCTGGAGAAGTTCAGAGCATTTGAAGAAGATTAGAATTGAGATGTTAGTGTGGGGCTTTGTGCTTTGCACCTTCTCTCTCAAGATAAAAATTCTGGTTGGATGTGAGTGGAAATCTCAGATGGGTCTGGGGATGCCTCAGTCCTTCTGGAGTCCTGAGAAGTGTGCCCTGAGCCGATGTGTGGGTCACAGTGGAGAAGTAAAGGAAGCACAGTATGTTTAGGTGGGAAGGATGTGAAAGAGGTGGCTTGCTTATCCTCTCCTTCTCTATGGGGATGGAACAGATCTGTAAATCACTTTGTATGTTTTAGTGGGACCCAGAATGAGGTTAATCACTGAGGGTGGGTGTGCCTGTGAGAGGGTCAACATGGTGTGAAAAACAAGGGGACTCAGAATAGAGGTCATGGGAAAAAATCCACCAAGAGATGGGATGAGAATGGGGCTAAGTGGTAGAGGATCTGCGGTGTCATTGAGAGCCACTGTGGGAGAGGCTACCACACCTCCAGGCTTGCCTGAAATACCGAAGTGGCAAAGAGGAAAGATCACGTGAGCCTGACTGTGACCAAGATCACAGCAGAAAACAGCAGCTGCCCAAGGCTTAGTGAAACAAGCCACACCTCAGGAAGGCCGGATGACACATGGACCAATGCCCTTCCTCTGACACTAGAATGATACATAATTCCCCCTGGAGCTTAGTTTATTCTGGGAAAAAGAAGAGAAAGAAAGGGGAAAGAAAGAGAATCTTAAGAGACCACGTTTCAACATTTAAGATACTTAAGTCTCTAGAAATGGCACAACTTCGTGTTCTGCTATCTGAGGAGATGGGATCTTGAGAGCCAAATTTAATTTCAACCTTGGACAAAGAGAAATATATCCTTGCATATCTGGTCTCATATTGTCACTGTACCTATTTAGGTTACTCCTTATTTAATTCCAAATTATACATATTTTGCATTATATGCGCATTTCATTTTCTAAATTAAATATCCCCCCCCAAAAGAGAGACATATTCTTTGATTTGTGTGAGACAGTCCATCCACCATTCTAGTCAGTAAGTGTATGTCCTCAAGTGAATGTGAGTTGAGACATGTGAATAAGCCATTTTCCCAGTTCTGCTCAACACCCAGGGCTTTCTCATAGAGTGAAGATCTCACCCAACTGAGTATGATTCTGTTGATGAAGACACCGACTTTTATAAACTCAATGCATGTCAGTTATTTCATCTGGTGTTCACCTCAAGAGACAACAATCTCTTCTAGCAGTGGAGCAAAAACTGTCTCTGTGGAATTTACTGAGAGACCATAGTAGGCTCCAACATGGAAACTTCCTAAAGGATTATTAAGGGGAATTTGCCAACATGTGCTTTTCCCTGTGCATGCTAACATTTGAAATTAATCTTAAGGTAGGGTAAGAGACTTCACTGTAGATCCATATTTTTGACTGAATATCCAGAGTACATCTGTAGACACATTGTCTTTAAAGGGTGGACAGTGGCTTTATGTTTGTAGGTTCATTTTTCTTTAATAACTTTCCAGATCAAGTTAAATTAATGTTTAATCTTTCTCAAAATATTGGGATGATCACTCTAAATTAAGTTCAAATGTGGCAGTTCAATATCTCCTTATAACAAAGTACTAATGTTTGAGGAAAAAGATTGCCTTGTGGATTTAATTTTGTCTGTACTGGGGTCTCTCAAAAATGAACAAACATTTGGAGCCAACTGGAATTCAACACTGAGTTAAAGCATTCAGCTAGCTAAGCACAGTTGCCAAGTGCTTGGCAACAATCCTGAAATGGGGGCCATTGCAAGTGGGGTCCTGTTTCTAAGTCTCATCAGACTCCAGGGTATATATTTTTCTTTTCCTATTGGTCAAAAAGTCAAAAAGGGGAATTCAGCACCGACCTTCTTCTTCTTCTTTTTTTTTTTTTTTTGGCAATTTAGGAAGACTTTGTTTAAAATTGAATTTTTATTTTTATTTTACTTTATAGGTTTACTTATTTATTTGAGAGAGAGAGAGAGAGAGAATGAGTAAATGTTGGGGATGAGGCACAGAAGGACAGAATCTCAAGCCGACTCCCTGCAGATTGTGGAGCCTGACACAGGGCTCAATCTCATGACCTGAGCTGAAACCAAGATTCTGATGCTTAACTGACTGAGCCACTCAGATGCCTCACATTTTTCTTTTTCAAAGGTAAATACATGTATACAGTTTTTAAAGCAAAATAATGTTACTGGATCCCGTCTCTCTATCTCCTACTTCTCTTTTCTAAGAAGTAAAAACTTACACCTTCAAAAATAGCTAAAATATGGTACCTGTGTGGCTCAGTGGGTTGAGCCTCTGCGTTCGGCTCAGGTTGTGGTCTTGGGATCCTGGGATTGAGCCCTGCACCTGGCTCTCTGCTCAGCAGGGAGCCCGCTTCCCCCTCTCTCTCTGCCTGCCTCTCTGCCTACTTGTGATCTCTGTCAAATAAGTAACTTTAAAAAAATCTTTAAAAAATAGCTAAAATAAGTTAGCAATTTTCTAGCATTTATTTCCATATTTCTAAATAATATGCTGCTATTACTTTTTTCAGTTTTAGATCTTGTCTATAGACTTCCTACTATGGAAGATGAGGATTTAGCTTTCTTACCCCCAACCCCATCCCAATGTACACAAGGGACCTATAACCTATAGAGAACACTAGTTACAGAGATATCACCTGACAAGAGCTGTGACTGAAGGTCAAGGAATATAGCTCTTTCCAAAATGCACCCTGGGTGGCTAGGATGAGGGTGAAGGTGAAACCAATTATCTCAACCTCTCTTGCCCCTTGTTTTCTTGCTCTAGCCATTGACAGGAGTGGCAGATATCTCACTGGCTGAACCCAAATTAGAAGCCAGAATTTAAAGGGCACTGGGTCATGCCGTCTACAGAAGTCAGCTGCCTAAGGCCAAGATAGATACAGAACAGAGAAAAGTAGCACATACAATTTCTTGTTTTCCTTGAAGTTAATAATCGCCTCACTTTTTGTTGTTAGTGTTTGTTTGCTAAGTTTTCTATAACACTGTAGACACAAAAACTGAAATTTTACCTTGATTCCACTACAACTAGGTACTTTTCACCCTGGGACAATCCAAAAACAACAAGGTCTGTCTGGTTCTGGTCCCCCAAGTAATGAAAACTTGAATATTTTTTATACATCTGGACTCTCCAGCAAAAACAACTTTATTCCTAATTTTTACTATGTGAATGTCTGATGATAAGTCACAGTGTCTGTGAAGGAGATAATCATGTGAGAAATGTTTTTGTTTTTGTTTTTTTCCCATCAAGAACAGACTAATGTAAAGTTGGTAGCTGGGTAATTGTGTGTGTGGTTTCTTTTTTTTTGTCTAAAAAGTTGTGTTACTAATTTGTGAGCCCGTCTTTATGGCTCTGACTTTCCTATAGTCCTTGCAGGTAACATTTTTCTTCCTTTTTCTAAATGCTTCTGTTTCCAAGTCTTCCTTTGACGTCACCTACCAGTAATTCGTCCAGAAACTTGCTGACAGACATTAAAGTTTCTTCTCAATGTTTAGCACATTGGGTATCAATCAATTTCTACTTTTGGAATCTGGTTTAACCCCTCAAGAAAGTAAACAACAGTATTTTGCCTGGGAAGGGAAAGAGTGATTTTTGGCTACTCAGGGAGGAGGGAAATGATAGGGAGGGAATTAGAGGTGTTCTCAGTATTCCTTAGACAGACTTACATAATGATCATATTTTTTGCCCAACTTCTCTGCTTGCCTTTGGCATTTACTGGTGTCTTCAGTTTCTAAGGCTGTGAGATATGCTTTATCAACTCCCTCTCCACTCTCAAAAGTCTAGAATTCAATTATTCCCACTTTGCTAAATCAGTTACTACTTACCCATTTGTATTCTAGCTTCCAAAATTTGTGTTGATCTCATTTGTCTGCTTTCATTTTTTCTCTCATTTTTTTGTTTCTAGGGGCTTTCTCTATTATTATTATTATTATTTGCTTTCATTTAGTGAAATTTTGGCAGGGAGAGGACTAAAATACATGTGTTTAATTAGCTATATTTAATTAGATGCCAGAACTTCTTCTTCGGGGCACAAAAAAAGCTAAATTCCAGGATGCAGCATTCTTTCACATACCAGTATTTCCGGTATGAATCAGTTTGTCTTGGATTTCTCAAATGTAGTCATTTTGAACATCTTCTGTACACACTTTACAACCTTTCAGCTCCACCTCTTACTCTGCACACTGCTGTGGCAAATAGTTCTTGCAGGTTTAGACTAAGTTGCATGCGGTTTTATTCTGATTGTGTCTTATTACAGCCTTTGGTTCCTGTCCTAGAGCATCTCTGATAGTGAGGAGTGGTACCCACAGAATCTCTGGACACTCATGCATGGAAAAACAGGAAGTCCAAGGAAATTTAATATCCATGGTGTCATTCTTGACCAATGGGGGACAGTAGCCAATGAACAAATGCTTCCTTCTTTTGTACTCCGCAGACAGCTCTCCGATGCTTCGCAGGAGACCTCACTAAACCTGGATTTTGGTCTTGGGAGAGCCTGAGCCGTAAACTCAGCCACACCAAGTGGGACTTAGAACCTACAGATTTGTGACCCAATAAGTATAGGTGTTGTTTTAAGTTACGTTTGTGATAATTTGCTACATAGCAATAGAAAACAAATACAGTCTGAGCCTGTGTTGCTCAAGCAGAGCCTGAGACCAAGACTTCTGTGCTCCTACTTTATCAGGGAGTGCAACTCCCCAATAGGGAGAAAAAATAAGGGAAAAGTAGAGTGATGCCCAGAAGCAGGAAAATGAAATGGGACAATGTTTATTAAGAGTGACTGATTCCCTCATTTTGAAGAACAGTCTCTTGAGAGACATATAAACGACCGCTTTTCAGGATAGTTCTCCCAGATGAAAAAGGAAGAATTACTGAATTCTTTGCTGGCTCCTGTCTCTCTTTGGAGAGGTTCTTCCCAGTGGGTGTTAATTTCCCTGCACTTCCTGAGTGTGAATGTGTAGGCATGGAACATGTCCTGCGGGATCTCACGCCTCAGCATCAACAGGAAAGCTATAGGTCAGGAAGGGAGATATATGAGTGAAGTGGGGTGCTGCTGGTCTGCCTAATTTGAGTTGCTTCAATTTATACAGAGTTGGTTGCCACAGTGTTGGCTAAGCTGGTACAAGAGGCCAAAAGCCACAGAGAAGACACGAGGGAGAGGATCTGAAGTGGCACAGAAGAGATGACTGAAACAGTGGCATTGATGTCCCCTTTTATATGGAGAAAGCTGAAGAAATGGTTAAAATTCCATCATAGTTTGTTTTGACCGAATAGTTTCTTTGACAGAGATCATTAACTGCAGTTGCAAAATCCAGCATAATATTTGCTGTAAACAGGATATCTAATCCTGCTGGAGCATCTCCATAAAAATTGTTCTAGGCTTCTCTGAGGAACTTTGATGTCCCAGAGCAAACTATTCCTTGTCAACTCTTTTCTTAGTAAACATGATAATTTTCTCTCAGAATTTTCTTTCCAAACATGGTTTCTTATTTAACACAGAGTAGATTTGGAGAGTATCCAAAGAGATAGATACAACATTTTGATCTGTAAAGCATTCTCCAAGAGTAAACATACGTTTGTAATATCAACTCTTTGGAAGTTCAGATTATGCTGACTTTTGCCTGCAGTTACTTTGAAGAGTTTCCAATTTTTCCCTTAGTCTCTGCATCCAGGGAAGAGATAAGCTTTCTTCCAGTGGTTTTTATCATCATCATTATCATCAATCATCATAATCACTATCATTATCACAAAGAAAACTCTTCCCAAGCTCTCAGAAGTTTCCCCCTCATGTCTTCTTTGGTAAAATCGTATCACTTCTTCACCCTTAGCTGCAAGAGAGGCTGGGAAAGGCAGCATCTGACATTTTTACAGCCTTTTATGGGAGGTAGGTTCTAACATCTGTGGATAAAGGGAGAGAAATGGCTGTGTAAAGACAACTCAGCAAGTACATTTCCATCGGTCTTGTCTCATTCGAGACTTATTCCAGACAACTTGACTAAAACTGGAGACAATGAATCTTCTCAGCAATATATTTACAGACCAACTTCAGGATAGGTGATCTCTTTTAAGTGGTTTGACTCATCCATTATCTGTTGATTCTGAGTAGGGTCACATTCAGAGGGTACCTTTTTAAGCGCAAGGGGTATCTTTCTCTCCCCCTAAGCATTGATTAAGATGCAGGGTGGGGGGGCGTCACAAATTTCAAACAGTTTTGAGTTTGAATCTCTATGGCTACTTGACACATTTGTTATTTGTTCGATCCCTGAAGCATCTGAGCTTCCAACTGCTTAGAAAAAGAAATTAGGAAAGTCATTTATCCATCATCACTGGGTAAATTACATATAAGGGAATACAGATGAATTTTGCAGACTAGAGAAACTTATTCCTTGAATAATAGGAGGCTCTCAGGAATACTGAGATAAAGCAGGGCCCCCATGGTCTTTGCTTCTCATTGCTGCACTTGCTTCTTTTACATCTGCTTTTTCCAATCTGCACTGGCATTAGACAAAAGAATGCGGAGCTTAAAACAATTTTGTCTAAAATAAAAGCAAGTGCTATTTGACTTATGGTTTCTTCTAAGTTTCCCATCAGTGTCTGCCTCAGACAGCTGCCAAGTGAGATATGCCAGTATTTGATTTCATGGCCACCCAGGGGAGGATCTTCCTGGGAAGACCCAAGGGGAGGAAAGTCTTCATGAACTTCTGTCAGCATCCTATGTTTCTAGCACAATCCCTTCATTTGATGGAGGCCTGGAAAAATTTCGTCACACATTAGTGGGAGAGCCTGGGCCAGAACTCAAACCTTTGGTGTTTTTTCCCATGTATGTGGACACGGACCTCTTTGAACAACTTGCTCAGTTTTGCCCACATCAAATGGAAACTTCATTGGAAAGAACTGAGACTTGACCTATTTGCAGCCATATTCACAGGACCCTGACCCTATTGGGTGTTCAATAAAGATGGAATGATTGAATACTAGATTTTTTTCTCAGTTTCCTTTTTGGTATATTATCATTCTTGTTATATTGTTCTAAATTGGGTTTTGTTGTAAGGGAGAAGTAGAATGTAATAATCTTATGAGGAGCAAAGGCCTATAAAAATTAGAGCCTTTGAAAATGAACATCTTTGTACTTTATTACCATGTCAGTACAGAAAGCAAGGAGCAGGGTTTGGGGGTGCAGGTCTGAACCTGGGGAGTGTACTACAGAGGAGGAGAAAGAGGAGAAAAAGAAGGAGAAGGAGGGGAAGGAGAAAGAACACTAAGGAGGAAGGATGCCTTGGAGGAGGAGAAGAATTGAAGTATTTTTGTAGAGCAACCCCTACAAGAATATACAGCCATATTGGACATCAAGAATATTCTCCTTACTCTTTGTTTCTGTCTGGAAGAACTTCAGCTAGAGTTATACTTCTAGCTTCTCCTCACCCCTGAGAAAAAATGGAGCGTGCCTGGCATAGCTCCTTCCTTTTTCTTTTAAAGATCCTCCTGCCTAGTCTTCTCTCTGCCATGTCATAAGGGCTTCACCCTTGAGGGTGAAGCCTACGGTGGTCCAGCTGTGCTTGTCTAAGTTTGAAGTAAAGTTGTACAAGGCTACTATGGCCACACATCAAAGCCATGTTCTACTATCCCCACTTTCATCGGTATAGCAGTCCCCCCTTCTGTGTGGGGAATACATTCCAGGATTCCCAGTAGATCCCTGAAACCGCAGACAGTACTAAACCCTGTAAAGACTACACTTTTTCTGGGGTGCCTGGGTGGCTCAGTGAGTTAAAGCCTCTGCCTTCGGCTCAGGTCATGATCCCAGGGTTCTGGGATCGAGCCCTGCATCGGGCCCTCTGTTCAGTGGGGAGCCTGCTTCTTCCTCTCTCTGCCTGCCTCTCTGCCTACTTGTGATCTCTGTCAAAACACACACACACACACACACACACACACAAACCTACACTTATTCCTATACATACACACCTGTGATAACTTAATGTACACATTAGGCATGGTATGAGATTAGCAACAATAACTAATAATAAAATAAAATAAATATAATAATACACTGTAATAAAAGTTAAGTGAATGTGGTCTCTCAAAATATCTTATTGTGCTGCACTCACCCTCCTTGTGATGAGACAATAAAGTGAAGTGAGTGACAGATATTGTGACTTAGGATTAGGCTACCACTGACCACGGTCGCCATGGTAGACCGTGGGTAACTGGAACCATGGAAAGCAAAGTTACAGATGAGGTGGGGGAAGGACTATAATCAGATTGATGTTCTGATCTCCATCTGTCTGACTTCTGTTGGCTCCAAACATGAGAGAGGAAAATAATCTCTCATAGGTTGACCATTAAAATCTCTCAATAGTATGCTTTGGCTGCTGGCATTGATGTTTCTGAGAAGTTGGAATTTCTTGCTTTAAAATAGAATTACAGCAATTGTTACCACTTACTGAGAACATACATGTCAGGTACCGTGCTAACTACTTTATGTGCATTATGTTGCTGGATCCTCATTGCAGTCCTGACAGGTCAGTCCCACCATCATTCCATTTTACAGATAAATAAGTAGTTTTAGCAAGGTAAGGATTTTTCCATGTTCAAAATGGCTATTAAGCCATGGAAGCAGCTTTTGAACTCACTTTTGTATGGTTCTTAATCCTGTTCTTAACTACCAGCTTACCATGTCTCCCATAGCTACTGAGCTAAAGAAATTTAGGAGAAATAGGAGAAAAAGAAAGTGTTTTGGAAGAAGGAAATAAAGTCCTATGAAAAATACTATGGGCTAATCTAGGGTATGGTCAAGCAAGAAAGGATATCTTCTAGAAAACACAGGCCCAAAGTAGTCCATTTGTATGAATACATTATCTGCAGTTATTTCAAGAAAGAATATTCCATGAAACAAAATGTTCTTATATTCACTTCCAAAGAGCAGTTTAGAATTCAGAATGATTTTTTCCCCTCCCTCTTTTTTTTTTTGTCCTCTCCCTAATCCTTTGTCTCCTGTTGGCCCTCAGTAAACAACATCTGCTAATCCATACTGGTTTTCAGGGCCTTTGGACAATTTTTAAATGCTTACTGTCATTTAATTTCTCCATTTGAAAATGTAAAGAGATTGTGGCTATGACTTCTCTATCTGGGTGTGGGTTATGATGAATTCTATAAAGTTTGCAGCATACTTTGAAGGTGTATGATTAAGTGTTAAGCTTTCGTGTCTATACAGATTTAAGTATTTTTATACTATATGCACATTTAAATTAAGGAGTATTTCCTATTCTTCTGATGGCTTCTCCAAAGATGTCTTCGAACCAGTTGTATAACATTGAAAAGTGGGATCTTCCAAATGAATCCCAACTCAAATTTCCCTTTCCCACGATTATAAGATGGAGAGCATTTGTAATGATCTTTGCTGAGTCAGGTTCCTTGGGGGAGGGATCAGTTTCATCATTTCAAAACATCCTAGCAAAACTCAGCCCATTCACATGTGGTAACTTGCCGAGTAGGGTCGTTCCCAGGCAGTTGGGAGGGTAACACAGGCACGGGCAGGAGGAGAAGTGTTAGGGCATTGGGAAATGCTCTCCGGGGTGCTGCCAAAGAGTCACAGAAACCACACAGAAACTCGTATACCTTGAGCAAATCCAGCAGGCACTTGCAAAGAGCAGAAAAGGAGGACACAACTTCACGTAGAGGAAGAAGGTTAGATAGAAACAAGGCTGTGGGGATTGGTTTTTAAAGATTTGTACTCCTGCCTGGATTCTTGTTTTCCTCCTACCACTTAGTTCAATAAAGTGTTTCAGTGGCTGAGCTTGGGGTGGGGGGAGGAGCGCTGGCTAGGGAGAGCACCGATCAATGGGAGCAGAGGCAGAGGGGGGAGAAGTCACACCTCAGCCCTGGGTCTGATGAGCTACCTGTAGCTTCTGTACGACTTGTTTAACAAGCCTCTGATGAGCGTAGAGACGTCCAGTGCAAAGCAATGAATCACTCCCGGGACGCTGTGGTGAAGGTTTCCTGGGGGAACCCAGGAAATGGAACACCTCAGAGCTGCGTAGAGAAGGACAGCAAGTGTAGCCATTCCTCACTGCCACACCTAGTTTTTCGGCCCTACTGCTCTGCTTTCTAGCTAAAGTCACCGAGCTATTACTTCATCCTCTGTTAACCTTGATCTTCACCTTCAAGACTGCTTTGGGTTTGGCTGAAGGAAAGCTGCTGAAAGCCAAGAGGTAGAGACACAAAATTCCCCTAGATGTTCCAAATATCCTTTAGCTTTTCTAAAATATTTACATGTGACTGGACAGCCACGCCACAGCTTTCTACATAAAACTTCCCACAGCAACCCTCCACCTCCCTCCTCACTCTTCCCTACTCCCTACACCCAGCAGCCTGACTCTGGGTTAGAACTTATTTAGATTTATTTCACAAAGTAATACCATTTAACTAGTAATTTGTTCCAGCTTTTTGCGCATCTGCTAATATGTGGTGGGAGACCTCAAATTCAATGGACTCATTTTTAATGAATGTCAAGTAGGAACTAATCTATCATTATTATATTATTTATTCTCTCTTCCCAAAGAGAGACATCAATCTGTCATGTAGAGAACATCCTTCTCTTCAGCATGAAAGGGAAAAATTGATGAGAAGATTTTTTTTTAACCTTTTCAATAAAACGAGAGAACTTGGACTTGGATACCTTCCTTCACCTTCTTGTAATTTTGTTTTTAATCATCACAACTTGCCCAAACTAAATTTGAATGAGTTGGCCTACAAAAGTCTTTTTTATCACCAGACTGTGGGAAGAAATTTAAAAATTACAGAGAGAACAGACTGATAAGGTTCAGAATAAAAATGAGGAGGAGCTGAGACCAGTGGGGTTGGCAGGACTATTGGGTTGACCCCTCTAGGCAAGTACGGTCAACAGAAATACAATGTGAGCCATGTACAGAACTTTGAATTATTTAGTAGCTCCATTAAAAAAATAAAAAGAAACAGGTAAAATTGATTCAAAGAATGTATTTTATTTAACTTATTATCTTTCATGTACAGCACAACCTCAACTCAGTCAGGTGCATTTCAAGTCTGACCACCCACACGTTGCTAGTGACCACTGTATGGGACACCCTATTCCATATTCTCTATATTCCCCTTCATGATGGCATCTCACCCGCTTTGCTTTAAAACTCAGAGCCCTGATCTTCTTAATGGAAAGCCCAGGCCCTGCTTGTGTATTTTAAAAGCACACTGTTGGGTTTCTTTTTAGCTTTAATCTTCGTTTCCTTTTGGCTCAGCCCACTTGGAATAATATCCTAAAAATTGATACTAGGTGAAAGGGGTTACGGGAAACTGGATTGTGTCAGGGAAAGGATCAAAGCCAGTTTCCCTAAATGGATAGTTCTGTGTTTAGACCTTATGCTTCTTTCTCAAGAAGGAGGTCTTCCAGCTGGTCTACTGTAGAAAAAATGTTTATCTTTGTAACAAAGTCTATCCTTTAATTCCTAGTCAGAACACAGGAATTCACAGCAGACATTTAATAAATAATACATATGTTCACACTTATTTTTCAAAAGTAGTGTTCTTTTCCCACATAAAGAAATACTTCACAGGCAGGGGCCACAGGGTAGAAGGCAGGCTCATTCCTGTGGGAGATTCTGGAGTGGCCAACAGTATGGAATGGGGGAATTAGCCCACAAGATCATCACTCTATCCAAGTTTTCAGAGCTCAGGAAAGTCAGGAATCTCTCATTTCCCAGCTTCACTCCCTTTCTTAACTTTAAAGTCTCGACAGAAATTTTTAAGTCTTTTTTTTTTCATGCACCTTCTCCCTGGGTACAGGAGTACGGTTCCAAAAGTTTATTACATTTTTGAGCCCATCTTACTTTTTACCTAGAGTATTAAGTATAACTGTAGGTAAATGACCCCTTCACTTAAATGTCTTCTTAGAAGACAGGTTCTATCACTTCTTCACTAGGTGACTTTGTGCAAGTTACTTGACCTAAGTTTTTGCTTTTTCATTTGTAAAGTGGAGGTAATAATGTTTACCTCACCAGGACTGTTGAAGGATTAAAATGAGGTAATGTGTGTGAAAGCATGGTAGAATCTGTAAAAGTTTGTACATACTTCCTTTGTTCATAGTATTCTGGTGGGGTCCCAATATATATTCCTACTGAATTCTCTGCCTATTCCAACCTTTTTTTTTTTTTTTTTAAACTTCATGGGGCTCTTGACCCTTCCCTATCCCAAATCTCAACCCTTCAAGCTTTGCCTACTTCTTTTCAGACTGTCTGGTCCTGCAGTCCTTGCTGAATGGACAGCGAGCCACAGGACCAAATGCCTGGCCACACAGAGGGCTAGAGGGAGACACCTAACTCAAACTGGGTCACATAAGTTTTCTCTCCCTGGAATTGGAGATTGGGACCCCAGGTGTTTATTAATTGTTGAATTTGAAATGATTTTGAATGTCAATTCTTAAATATAGCACACACACACCCAACCCCCATCCGGGGTCTCTGAGACTCTTTTATGGGGTCCCCAAAGTTGAAACCATTTTTATGATAATGTTAAGTGATTATTTGCCTTTTTTATTGGGCTTTTTGCTGATGGCATAAAGACAAAAAAGCTAGCATCTTAGTATGAATCAAGGTTGTGCCACCCAACTGTAGTCATTATGTTTTTCACGACCATACACTCACAGTAAAAAAAGGGGGAAAAAGGGAACAGAAAAGTCAAAAGCTAGTATCTCTCTTTCTCTCCCTTTCTCTTTCTCTCTGTCTCTCTTTAGAGAGGGTGGAGAGACAGAGGAGAGGGAGAGAGAGAATCTTAAGCAGGATCCATGCCCAGTGCAGAGCCCAATGTGGGCTTGATTTCACAACCTTAAGATCATGACCTGAGCCAAAATCAAGAGTTGGATGCTTAACGACTAAGCCACCCAGGCATCCCAAAAGCTAGTTTGTCTTAAGAATGTTCTTAGTGAAGCAGTAAGAATTATTAATTTCATTAATTCTTGACCCTTGACTCCAAATCTTTTTAACATCCTTGCTATGAAAAGGGAAGAATGCATATAGCACTTCTACTGCCTGCTGAAGTAGGAAGCTGTCTTGAGGTAAACCACTCATATGATTGAGTTGTGAGCTAAAGAAGTAGCTTTTTAGAGAACAATCATTCTCTTACTTGAAAGAACAAACTATGGATTCTCAGACCTAGGTATTTGGCAAATATTTTCTTGAAAAATTAAAAAAGTTTTCTTGTCACTTCAAAGAAAATAACAATTTTTTGCCAATGGTAAAATTTGAGCTTCGAAGTGAAAACTGGAATTTTGAAAAACTTTTTCTCTGTGACAATGAACTTGATAGCTTTTCAATACTTAAAGATTTTTCTGATGGAATCAATAGTGATATTGACAAATGTGATTTTAAAACTATATTTATATATTTTCACAGAACTAGAACAATCCTGAAATTTGGATAGGACATCAAAAGACCTCAAATAGTCAAAGAAATCTTGGAAAAGAAAAATATAACTGGATGTATCACAATTCCAGATTTTAAGTTATATTATAAAGCAGTAGTAATTAAAATAGTGTGGTACTGGCATAAAAACAGACACATAGATCAATAGGATAGAACAGAAAACCCAGAAACAAATCCACAATTATATGGCCAATTAATCTTTGACAAAGGAGGAATGAATGTACCATGGGAAAAACACAGTCTTTTTAACAAATGGTGTTGGGAAAACTGGACAGCCACATGCAAAAGAATGAAGCTGGACCACTTTCTCTCACCCTACATAAAAATACACTCAAAATAGATTAGAGACCAAAAAGTGAGACCTGAAACCATACAAATCCTTCAAGAGTACACAGGCACTAATATGACATCAGCTGTAGCAATATTTTTCAAGACATGTCTCCTGAGGCAAGGGAAATAAAAGCAAAAATAAGCTATTGGGACTACATCAAAATAAAAAGTTTCTGCACAATGAAGGAAGCAATCAACAAATCTAAAAGGCAACTTACAAAACAGAACATATTTGCAAATAACATATCTGATAAAGGGTTAGTACTCAAAATATTGAAAGAACTGGTGAGCCAGCTGGTGGGTATTAAGGAGGGCATGCATTGCGTGGAGCACTGGATGTGGTGCATAAACAATGAATCTTGGAACGCTGAAAAAATAAAATAAAATTGAGATTTTTTTTAAAAAGAACTGATACAATTCAATACCCAAAACCAAATAATCTGATTTAAAAATGGGCAGAACACATGAACAGACATTTCTACAAAGAAGACATACAGATGGCCAACAGACACATGAAAACTTGCTCAACAACACTGATCCTCAGGGAAATGCAAATCAAAACCACAGAGAGCTATCACGTCACACCTGTCAGAATGGCTAAAATCAACAACACAAGAAACAAATGTTGGTGAGGATGTGCACTATTGGTGGGAATGCAAACTGGTGCAGCCACTGTGGAAGATAGTATGGAGGGTCCTCAAAAAATTAAAAATAGAAAGACCTTATGATCCAGGAATCGCACTTCTGGGTATTTACCCCCAAAACACAAAGACACTAATTCAAAGGGATACGTGCACCTCTATGTTTTTTTGCAGCATTATTTACAAAAGCTAAACTATGGAAGCAGCCAAGTGCCCATCAATAGATGGATAAAGAATCACACACACACAGGAATATTATTTTGCCACAAAAACCGAAATCTTGCCATTTGCAATAACATTGATGGAGCTGGAGAATGTAATGCTAAGCAAAATAGATCAGTCAGAGAAAGACAATACCATATGATTTCACACATAAATGGAATTTAAGAAACAGAACAAATGAGTAAAGGGGAAAAAAAGAAGGGTACCCGGGTGATAAAGTCTGTTAAGTGTCCAACTCCTGGTACCAGCTCAGGTCATGATCTCAGGGTTGTGGGACCGAGCCCCACATCAAGCTCTGTCCTCAGCAGGGAGTCTGTTTCAGATTTGCTTTCTCTCTTTGCCTCCCCCCCATAAATAAATAAATAAATAAATAAATAAATAAATAAATAAATCTTTAAAAAAAGAGAGAGACAAGCTAAGAAACACTCTTAACTACAGAGAATAAACTGATGGTTACTAGTGGGGAGGTGAGTGGAGGAATCAGAAAAACATGGGATGGGGAGTAAAGAATATACTTACGATGAAAAAAGAAAATAAAATTATAAAAAAATAAAGCACTTCAAAATAAAAAAAATAGGGTTGATGGCTGAGGCAAACCTCAGTGGTGGGTATACAGATTGTATTGTCCTATTTTTTTCCCATTTTTCTATATATTTGAAATTTTTTTAATAAGAAGGTGAAAAATAAAAATTAAAAAATACATATTTAGGGGTGTCTGGGTGGCTCAGTTGGTTGAGTGACTGCCTTTGGCTCAGGTCATGATCCTGGAGTTCCGGGATCAAGTCCCGCATCAGGCTCCCTCCCTGCTTGGCAGGGAGTCTGCTTCTCCCTCTGACCCTCTGCCTTCTCATGCTTTCTCTCTCTCTCAAATAAATAAATAAAATATTTAAAAAGTAATTATTTATATGAAATGTGTCAACATTTAGAAGAGGTGCATAAACATCAGTAAACCTATATTTTCCAAATAACATATATACGGGTTCAAAGGCCTGTTCAAAGTGGATGGACTAGTGGATTTTAATATAAAAGTAAGAAAAACTCATTTTTTTCTCCCACCCCACCCGTTGTTATAAGTTCAGGTTACACAAGGCATCTAAACTTTAAGAAACTATCACTTGCTGAGTTTTGGTGTAGTTATCAAAAATTATCCACAAGCACTTGAAAAGCCTATTAAAATATTCTTTTTTAGCTACATGCCTCTGTGAGGCTGCAT
The DNA here is from genome assembly GCA_003697995.1 of Taxidea taxus jeffersonii. Classification (NCBI taxonomy): domain Eukaryota; kingdom Metazoa; phylum Chordata; class Mammalia; order Carnivora; family Mustelidae; genus Taxidea; species Taxidea taxus. Next base: position 25,278 of record RCUC01155083.1, read on the forward strand.
ATTCTTCATATACTTCAATCAGAATGACATATTGCAACAGATTGACTGTAGAAGCAGATGTAGGAATTCACCTATCCTCTATTGAGCAAACCATTAAAGGTATTTACCAAAATGTCAAACAATATTATTGTTCTCACTAAACATTTTTTGTTTTTGGGAAACCAAAACAACAACAAAAAATCAGACTTAGGCAGCTATGTTTGGCCAATGTATGTACAAGTGGTTACATGAAGTTAGTATTTAGAGAACAAGAGAGAAGAAACAGAAGTGCAGAGGGAAGCAGAGATGAGAGACAATATGGAAAGAGAGAGAAACAGAGACAGAGAAAGAAACAGAGATAGACAGAGACAGAGAGAGATAAGATGCCTTGGTTTTTAATGACTTCCATAGCTGGTTTTCATCCCTCTTGAAGCTTGGATACACTGCCCAATTTAAAGTTCTAGGTTTTTGCATATTTTTCCAGTAACCCCCCTTGCTATTGAAGTTGGCTTAAGAAGGATCTATTCCTTATGTGGTGGTCATAAATCTTAGCTCATAGACTCACGTGTGTAAGAGATATGCTTTTTTATTTTATTTTATTTACTTATTTATTTGTAAAGATTTTGGGTGCTTTTTTTTTTTAAAGATTTTCTTTATTTATTTGACAGACAGAGATCACAAGTAGGCTGAGAGGCAGACAGAGAGAGAGGAAGGGAAGCAGGTTCCCCGCTGAGCAGAGAGCCCAATGTGGGGCTCGATCCCAGGACCCTGGGATCATGACCTGAGCTGAAGACAGAGGCTTTAACCCACTGAGCCACCCAGGTGCCCAAGATATGTTTTTTTTAAATGATCTATAAATTGACCTAAAATTTTTTTTTACTGTCTACTTAATTTTGTCTTTGGGCCTACATCCTGCTGGGTTGGTGGGAGTCATTCCTGGAGTTTCCTTGCCCATTTGCAGGCTGTTTCAAAGCATGAGGGAGCTCTGTCTGGGAAACAGGCTCCTGTGAAGGTTCTAAAGATAGACCAGAGAAATACTGTGTGATGATCTGCCTGGAGTGGTTTCTCTCAGCCATCTGAGGAAAAGCAGGACAGTGGCCCTTTCTCAGTCTCGGCATGGCTTTAACACGTCATGAAGAGGAAACCAAAGGAATATCGAGATGGAATTTTTCCATTTGGGTTTCTTAAGGCATTGGGAAGAGGATGGAAGTTTCAGGATTCTAAGTCAGAACAGGGAGAGAGGATACAATTGCCCAGGAGCAATGTAATGCATTGACACCTTATCTCCCTAACACAAGTCTCTGCCATACCTTGTATTTGTAAAAACTAATGTCTCTACAGGGCTCTATTTTGCCTGTGAACATGTATACATTCCCTTCACTATGCCCCTGGCAGTGACAATGGAAGAATCCACGTGAGCTTTGATGGCGGGGAGAATTTTGGGGACTCTATTATCCCAGTCTACACACGTCCCCGTAATAGTGTGATCAGTTTTTCCACATCCACTCCTTTCTTCCTTTATATTCCTACAACCACCACCCCTGATTGCCCTCATTCTGCCATGCCTGGATCCAACTGGCCTCCCGACTTTGCTGAGCCATTCTGCACACAAATCCTCAGAGGAATCCTCCTGAGATGCAATGTCAACATGTCATACCCATTCATTTAGCACTTAACACATTTAGCTCCTTTTTGAAGATCGTTGATTTATGTGTCTGGTTTGTCTTCCTTTGAGAGCAGAGATTATTTTCCATTTCTGTGTATCCCCCGTGGTCCAGCACAATGTTTGTGGTGGCTGCTGCTTTAATAGGAACATCAAAGACGTCTTTAGGTGATTATAGGTAATTCATTCAATAATTTTTATCTAGGGGATACCTGGGTGACTCAATCTGTTAAGGTCTGACTCTTGATTTTGGCTTAGGTCATGATCTCAGGGTTGTGAGATAGAACGCTACGTCTAGTTCCATGCTGGGTGTGGAGCCCACTTAAGATTCCCTTTCTACTTTTTCTGCTCCTCCCCTCACTAAAAAAATAATAATTTTTATTTAGCACCTGCTGGTTGCTATCCTCTTCTGGGTGCTGGGGTCTCAAAGATGAATCAGCTACATTCCTTTTGTGCTCATAATGAAGCATAAGTGCTAGAAGAGCTCAAGAGTTGAGAGCTTGTCTCTACTATCCAGCTGTCCCTACCTATTTCAGGTTAGTTTAGAACCCTTCCTCTCTGCTCCTCAAGAGTCGTCAGCATTGGTCCATGGGTGCACTTAGCATGCAACATGTATTTTGGAAAATATAATATTTTATTATGGAAAATTTCAAGCATACATACAACTAGAAAGAAGGGTATAATGATCCCTACCCCTGACTCAATAGTTATCAACATTTGACAGTCTGGTTTCATCTGTCCCCCCAATTATTTCTCCTAGGAGAGAAACTTAAGGCAAATCCCAGACATTCTATAATTTCCTTCATTAATACTCTAGAAAATATCTCTAACAAGCTAAGGACTTTTTGAAAAACATAGTTGTAAAACTATTATCATACCTAACAAAATTAAAAATAATTTCTTAATGTCATCTAGTATCTGGTTTATGTTCATTTTTTCTCCAGTTGTCTCAAAAATGTCTTTTTTGTAGTTTTTATTTTTACATTCACATCCAAAGTTGCATTTGATTGCTATATTTCTTAAGTTTCTTTTACCTTCTAACAGTTGCCATGATAGCCTCCACTCCCACATATTTGCTGAAGAAATCAGGTCAGTGGTTTGTTTCCATAGTCTGATTTTGGCTAGTTCCACTCCTGTGGTGTTTCTATCCTGTGCTACTATTCCTTATATTCCTGTAAATTGGCAGTTACATCTAGAGGCTTAATGGTTGTATTTTTCAGGAAAGAATATGTCATAGTTGTATATCTTCAGCTGTACAACACCAGGAGGCACATAATGTTCTATTACGCTGTATTCTCATGTCTATTTTCTTGTCTTCCTTGTTTGACTTGCTTTTTCTTGAGGGAAGGGCCTCTTAATTATTTTAGACCCCACGGTGCCTAGTCCCTACTCAGTCCGAAATAACTGAAGAGCCAGTGGACAGCTCTACTGAGGGAACTCAGACGGACTTTCTCAAGGACCTGGGTCTTGAAGGGTGCGCAGGCATTTGTCAGGCAGATCATGGGACAGACTGCCCAAGGAACAGACCTGGGTGAGTTCGGGAGTCTTCATAAGTTTTGTGGGCATAATAGTGCTTAGGGAGAGAGGAGTCACAACTAACACAGTGGCATTCGTGTTATCCCTGCTGGTTATTAAGTCAGAAGGAATATCTCACAAAATAGTGCCAAGATCATTTCTCTATTACCTTTGGCCTAATTCCAGTTTCCATTAGGGACTTGCCAGTGAATTACAAAAGCCAGGTAAATCTCAAACAAAGGCTGCTGGGAAGCAGTGTTAGTAGCATTTGGGGGACTGGCTGAGCTCTCTCTTCTCTCCCATATATCCAGTCATTCATGGAGACAGATGAGCAGTGACCTTGCAGAAAGATGGTTTTAGACTCAAGTCTAGCCCTGATGCTAACTGGCTGAGTAACCTTGGGCAAGTCCTCTAATACTTTTGAGCCTTCATTTCTTTATCAGTAAAGCGGTGACAATAAGATCTACCTCGGAGACTGGTTGGGAGGAAGGAAAGTGTGAACAGATACACTAAACATCCAGTGTGGTAATGAGTGCTAATTAATGAGTGCAAAGTCTTTTCCTTCTGTTCCACAACCAGAGGGATAAGACACTGTGTCAGGCGGCAGGGAAACAAAGGTGAAGCTGTCCTATATGGACCATGTCCTCTGGGAGCCTGCAGATCAGTGATGGAAGAGACAAGGTGCGTGGTGAGGGCACCATTTATAGAGTGTTGTAGGGGTGGAGCTGAAAGTGCCAGGGAATAGACACCTCTTTGCCACATGTGTCTGCATGTGTGTGGGCTGACTTCATCCATGGCACCCAGTGCCCCTTGCTAGATTCGAACGTGTTCTGCTTCTCCTATTACAGCACGCTGGAGTCTCTAATTTGGATGTTGAAAGGAAAAAGAACAGAAACGATTTCTTTTTTTTTTTTTTTTTTTTTTTGCTTCTATGAGGAAGGGGGCAATCTGCCAAAATGACCTGGTGACATCCCTGACATAGGGATGAGGACACACTGGGTTCCTCCCATTCTTGACATTAGTTCAAAGACTCTTGGGAGTCCCATGGGTCCAGGTGCTGTAGAACCCAGTTCTTTGGATCAGTGATCTTAATCTGATTCGCTTTCATCCGTGATGCCCACAAAGCTCAGCTGGGTGACATAGAAAGTACAAACCACATCCTGAGCCTGAGGATAATTTGGAACACTCTCTTGCTGTCACACACTGGGAATCAGAGGGCCACATCCTACTCATGGGGGCCTGAAGGCTCTGCAAATAACACTTTCCCACTGGAAGCAGAGACCCTGCAAGGATTTGTCTCCAGGCATCCCTCGCACCTCCTCTTCCGGCACCAGGGAGACTGCTGCTTCCCTCGGGATTTCTGGCACTTATCAGGGGTTGAAAAGGAGCAGGGCCAACCACACTTCCCTGCCAGAGGTGGGCCTTCCCCACAGCACCTTTGTGAGAGCCCACACCGTTGAATGCCTGAGGCTGGTACTGAATGGGTGAATGGTGGGCGGCTCAAAGGACAGACTTCTTTTTTGTAAAATCTAACTCAGACATCCAGCTCCACTGCCTACATTGTGCTCACACTTTGTGGATCTGACAGCCTGTGGGTTTGGGCTGGATTTGCAGCTTTATTAAGCATTGCAGCAGCTGAACAGGCTTTTCTTTCCTTTTTTTTTTTTTTTTTTTTGAAGCTCCAGATCCCCTAGCTAGTCTTAAGATTTCAGGCTTTTCTTTTCTTTTGTTAAAACCATGAAGTGTCGTACAGTTACTGAAAAGATCAGGAAAAAAAAATGTACAGCATAATGAAGAGAACACCCAGGTAACCAACACTCAGATCAAGAAGTAGACCATTTTTAGCTTCCAGAAACACATCCCTCCTCCATATGCCCCTCCTGGCCACACTCCTCCCTCCTCCCTGATCTTAATGCTCATTATTTCCTGCTTCTTTTTATGCTTTGCCACCTATTTATCTAGAAACACTATAAATTTGTCTTCTATGCTTTGAAATTTATATAAGTGGGATGATACAGCATGTATTATTCCCCTCCTGGTTTCTTTCACCCAGTATGTTGTTGGCGAGATGTGTCCATATGCTTACATGGAGTAGTGGTTTGTCCGTTTTCATGGATATATAGTATTCCAATGCATGACACATAGTATATTATTCTGCTGTTGCTGGATATTTGTGCTGTTTCTAGATTTTTGGCTTATATAAAAATATTGCTGAGAACATTCTTGTACAGCTCTCTTAGTGCATAAATGAGCTCCTCTAAAAGAAAAGTGTGATCTTAGTTTATGAAGCTGGGGACAGGAGGCTTTGACAATGCTGAGACAGACGCAGGAAGCTAACTGTGTATTCAGGATGGTGTTCCAATCCCTCTCCTGCTCACCACTGGGTGGGTGGATGGAGCAAGATGTCCCTCTTACTAGAATTCTCCCTAGAAATCAAGGGGGGGAAAGAAGCAAGAAGAAGAAAGAAGCATAAAGAGAACAACTTGAAAGGGTACTGAACCAGAGATCAAAGAGCCCTTCTCACCACTGGCTTTTGATGTTTGCATAATTGCACACACTGAAATAATTAACTTATCTTCAGAGCTTGCAGGCTTTCCCACCTACCGTCTTCTAATCAGCAACCCTCCACTCAAGGCCAACACCATCATCATTAGCAAGTTCTGGGACTTGGAGTGAGGGTGTCCTTGCTGCCACAGGCACTCACTGCTCTTGGAATAGCTCTGGGGAAGAGCTTTGAAGCTCATAGGCAGAGGCTGTAAAATCAGAGAAAGTTGGTACTGGGAGCCCTTAGAAATCATCACAGTCAGACTCTGGCTGTTTATAGGCTTGGTGGGGAAAGTGGAGTTTTAATGGGAAAGAAGTGGTGTTTGTTTTCATTCCATGGAGTTGGTAAGCAGGGCTTGTTCAAGGAAGTATTCCCATTCTTCTCCTGCCACATTCTTATGTCTTCTTTAGTGCCATGCCTCCTGTTTCAGAAATTAATTTGTCTATTCTTCTAGCTTTGAGGAATAGGTACACATATTCCTCCAAGGTGCTTTTGACAAGGTGCCAATCAATGCAGCCTTAAAGGTACCAAGCAGAGAACAGAGCATTCAGAGCTAGGAAAAGGAAACCCAGGAAAAATGGATGTCAGGACAGGTATAACCAATCTGTAGTGATAGAGGTGAGGAGAGGTGATAGAGGTGAGGAGAGTGGTATCAAATGGGTGAGGACATGAGGAAGCCTCTGGGAGGCTGGAATGTTTTAAATTTTGATCTTGATGGGTGGTTACATGGGTGAATGCATATGTAAAAATTCATTCAGCTGTGAGCTTAGATCTGTGTACTTTACGGAATGGAACTTGCACGTTGATTTAAAAAAAAGACTGTTAAGAAGTTTCTCTTCGAACTGATCATCTGTGCCTTTATCCTTCTTTTCCTCCTTTATGCGACAGGTGTCATACATATCATGTGTATATGTGGAAAAAAAAGCCCACAATATAATGCCATCATTTCTACTTTATTTTTTTTAAAGATTTTATTTTTATTTATTTGTTAGAGAGAGAGAGAGAGAGAGAGCACAGGCAGACAGAGGGGGAGGCAGAGGCAGAGGGAGAAGCAGGCTCCCCGCCAAGCAAGGAGCCCGATGTGGGACTCGATCCCAGGATGCTGGGATTGTGACCTGAGCCGAAGGCAGCTGCTCAACCAACTGAGCCACCCAGGAGTCCCGATCATTTCTACTTTAAATAGTGATACATATTTTAAAGAAAATAAGAGAAGAATGTTTTTTATATTTATGATTAAAAATTTTTTTAATTTTATTTTTTCAGTGTTCCAAGATTCATTGCCTATGCACCATACCCAGTGCTCCATACATTATGTGCCCTCCTTAATACCCACCACCAGACTCACCCATCCCCCCATCCACCTCTCTTCCTAAGCCTTCAGTTTGTTTCTCAGAGTCCACAATCTCTCATGCTTTGTCTTTCTGTCCTATTTCCCCCAATTCACTTTTTCTTTCCTTCTCCTAATGTCTTCCATATTATTCCTTATGCTCCACAAGTAGGTGAAACCGTATGATAATTGACTTTCTCAGCTCAATTTATTTCACTCAGCATAATCCCCTCCAGTCCCATCCACGTTGATACAAAATTTGGGTGTTCATCCTTTCTGATGGCTACGTAATATTCCATTGTATATATGGACCACATCTTCTTTATCCTTTTGTCTGTTGAAGGACATCTTGGCTCTTTCCAAAGTTTGGCGATTGTGGACATTACTGGTGTGAACATTGGGGTACAAATTAAGCCAACTCCACATACAAGAAAGGAAATAATTAAGATTAGAAGAGAGATGAAAGAGTTAGAAACTAGAGATAAAGTAGAACACAACAATGAAACTAGAAGCTGGTTCTTTGAAAGAATTAATAAGATAAAAAAAAATCACTGGCCAAACTAATCCAAAAGAAAAGAGAGAGGACCCAAATTAATAAAATTATGAATGGAAGGGGAGAGATCATGACTAACACCAAGGAAATAGAAACAATCATCAGAAATTATTATCAACAGTTATATGTCAATAATTTAGGCAATCTAGAAGAAATAGATACATTCCTGGAAATCTATAAACCTCCAAGACTGAAACAGGGAGAGATTGACAACCTGAATAGACCAATATCTAATAACGAGATTGAAGCAGTGATCAAAAACCTTCCAAAAAACAAGAGCCCAGGACCTGACGGATTCCCTGGGGAATTCTACCAAACATTCAAAGAAGAAATAATACCTATTCTCCTGAAGGTGTTTCAAAAAACAGAAATGGAGGGAAAACTTCCAGACTCTATCTATGAAGCCAGCATTACCTTGATCCCCAAACCAGGCAAAAACCCCACCAGAAGGGGAATCTCAAAAACCAACACCCAGAAATCAGTTGCATTTCTATACACCAGCAATAGGACAGAAGAAAGAGAAGTTAAGGAGTCGATCTCATTTACAATTGCACCCCAAACCGTAAGATACCTAGGACTAAACCTAACCAAAGTGGCAAAGAATGTGTACTCAGAAAGCTATAAAGTACTCACGAAAGAAATTGAGGAAGACACAAAGAAATGGAAAAATGTTCTATGCTCATGGATTGGAAGAACAAATATTGTGAAAATGTCTATGCTACCTAAAGCAATCTACACATTTAATGCAATCCCTATCAAAGTACCATCCATTTTTTTCAAAGAAATGGAACAAATAATCCTAAAATTTATATGGAACCAGAAAAGACCTCGAATAGCCAGAGGAATGTTGAAAAAGAAAGCCAAAGTTGGTGGCATCACAATTCCAGACTTCAAGCTCTATTACAAAGCTGTCATCATCAAGACAGTATGGTACTGGCACAAAAACAGAGACATAGATCAATGGAACAGAATAGAGAGCCCAGAAATAGACCCTCAACTCTATGGTCAACTAATCTTTGACAAAGCAGGAAAAAATATCCAGTGGAAAAAAGACAGTCTCTTCAACAATAGTGTTAAGAAAATTGGACAGTCACAAGCAGAAAAATGAAACTGGACCATTTCCTTACACCACACACAAAAACAGACTCAAAATGGATGAAAGACCTCAATGTGAGAAATAAATCAATCAAAATCACTAAGGAGAACACTGGCAGCAACTTCTTCAACCTCAGCCGCAGCAACTTCTTCCTAGAAACATCGACAAAGGCAAGGGAAGCAAGGGCAAAAATGAGCTATTGAGACTTCATCAAGATCAAAAGCTTTTGCACAGCAAAGGGAACGTCAACAAAACCAAAAGACTACTGACAGAATGGGAGAAGATATTCGCAAATGACATATCAGATAAAGAGCTAGTATCCAAAATCTATAAAGAACTTTTCAAACTCAACACCCAAAGAACAAATAATCCAATCAAGAAATGGGCAGAGGACATGAACAGATATTTCTGCAAAGAAGACATCCAGATGGCCAACAGACACATGAAAAAATGCTCAACATCACTCAGCATCAGGGAAATACAAATCAAAACCACAATGCGATACCACCCCACACCAGTCAGAATGGCTAAAATGAACAAGTCAGGAAATGACAGATGTTGGAGAGCATGAGGAGAAAGAGGAACCCTCCTACACTGTTTGTGGGAATGCAAGCTGGTGCAGCCACTCTGGAAAACAGCATGGAGGTTCCTCAAAAAGCTGAAAATATAGCTACCCTATGACCCAGCAATCGCGCTACTGGGTATTTACCCTAAAGATACAAATATAGTGATCCAAAGGGGCATGTGCACCTGAATGTTTATGGCAGCAATGTCCACAATAGCCAAACTATGAAAAGAACCTAGATGTCCATCAACAGATGAATGGATAAAGAAGATGTGGTATATATATACAATGGAATACTATGCATCCATCAGGAGAAATGAAATCTTGCCATTTGCAATGACATGGATGAATTAGAGAGTATTACACTGAATGAAGTAAGTCAATCAGAGAAAGACAATTATCATATGATCTCCCTGATACGAGGAATTTGAGAGGCAGTGTGGAGGTCTGGGGGGTAGGGAAGGAAAAAGTGAAACAAGATGGGATCGGGAGGGAGACAAACCATAAGAGACTCTTAATCTCACAAAACAAACTGAGGGTTGCTGGGGGAAGAGGGATATGGAGAGGGTGGTTAGGTTATGGACACTGGGGAGGGTATGTGAAAGGGTGAGTGCTGTGAAGTGTGTAAGCCTGACGATTCACAGACCTGTACCCCTGGGTCAAATAATACATTATATGTTAATAAAAATAATTAATAAAAAAGGAGAATTTCAGAGCAATATCCCTGATGAATATGGATGTCAAGATTCTCAACAAGAACCTAGCTAATAGAATCCAACAGCACATTAAAAAGATTATTCACCATGACCAGGTGGGATTTATCCATGGGATGCAAGGGTGGTTCAACATTCACAAATCAATCAATGTGATAGAACAAATCAATAAGAGAAGAGAGAAGAACCACATGGTCCTCTCAACTGATTCAGAAAAAGCATTTAAAATACAGCATCTGTTTCTGATAATACCTCTTCAAAGTATAGGGATAGAGGGAACATTCCTCAACTTGATAAAATCTATCTATGAAAAACACACAGCAAATATCATTCTCAATGGGGAAAAGCTGACACCCTTCCCATTGAGATCAGGAACACAAGGATGCCCACTCTCGCAACTGTTTTTTTGATATAGTTCTTGAAGTTCTAGCAAGAGCAATCAGGCAACAAAAAGGAAAAAAAGGTATTCAAATTGGCAAAGAAGAAGTCAAACTCTCTCTCTTCACAGATGACATGATACTTTATATGGAAAAGATTCCACACCCAAACTACTAGAACTCATACAGCAATTCAGTAATGTGGCAGGATACAAAATCAATGTACAGAAATAAGCTGCTTTCTTACACAGTAGTAATGAAAATATAGAAAGGGAAATTAGAGAATTGATTCCATTTACTATAGCACCAAAAACCATAATATACCTGGGAATAAACCTAACCAAAGAGGTAAAGGATCTGTACTTGAGGAACTACAGAACACTCATGAAAGAAATTGAAGAAGACACAAAAAGAGGGAAAAGCATTCCATACTCATGGATTGGAAGAATAAACATTGTTAAAATGTCTATGCTGCCCAGAGCAACCTATACTTTTAATGCTATCCTGGTCAAAATTCCACTGGCATTCTTCAAAGTGCTAGAACAAACAATCCTAAAATTTGTATGGAACCAGAAAAGATTCCGAATCGCTAAGGAAATGTTGAAAAAGAAAAACAAAGTTGGGGGCATCACACTGCCTGATTTCAAGCTTTACTACAAAGCTGTGATCACCAAGACAGCATGGTACTGGTACAAAAACCAGACACATAGACCAATGCAACAGGGTGGAGAGTCCAGATATGGACCCTCAACTCTATGGTCAAATAATCTCTAGCAAATCAGGAAAAAATATCCAGTGGAAAAAAAGACAGTCTTTTCAATAAATGGTGCTGGGAAAATTGGACAGCTATGTATAGAAGAGTGAAACTCGACCATTCTCTCACACCATACACAAAGATAAACTTGAAATGGATAAAAGACCTCAACGTGAGGCAGGAATTTATCAAAATCCTAGAGGAGAACATAGGCAGTAACCTCTTTGACATCGGCCATGGCAACTTCTTTCAAGACACATCTCCAAAGGCAAAGGAAACAAAAGTGAAAATGAACTTTTGGGACTTCATCAAGATCAAAAACTTCTGCACAGCAAAGGAAACAGTCAACAAAGAGGCAACCCATAGAATGGGAGAAGATATTCGCAAATGACACTACAGACAGAGGGCTGATATCCAAGATCTATAAAGAACTTCTCAAACTCAACACCCAAAAAAACAGATAATCATGTCAAAAAATGGGCAGAAGACATGAACAGACACTTCTCCAAAGAAGGCATAAAAATGGCTAACAGACCCATGAGAAGATGTTTATCATCACTAGCCATCAGGGAAATTCAAATCAAAACCACACTGAGATACTACCTTACACCAGTTAGGATGGCCAAAACCAACAGGATAGCAAACAACAAGTGTTAGAGAGGATGTGGAGAATCTCTTACACTGTTGGTGGGAATGCAAGTTGGTGCAGCCACTTTGGAAAAATGTGGAGATCCCTCAAAAAATTAAAAATAGAGTTACCCTATGACCCTGCAATTGCACTACTGGGTATTTACCCCAAAGGTACAGATGTAGTGAAAAGAAAGGCTATATATGTACCCCAATGTTCATAGCAAAAAAAATTTTTTTAAGTTTCATTTATTTATTTGATAGAGAGAGAGAGAGAGAGAGAGAGAGCACATGAGTCAGGCAGAGGTAGAGGGAGAAACAGACTGCCCACTGAGCAGGGAGCCTGATGCAGGGAGTACCCTGATGCAGGGAGTACTATCCCAGGACTGAGGGATCATGTCCTGAGCCGAAATCAAGAGTTGGACGCCTAAGCAGCTGAGCCACCCAGGAAGCTTCCATTTGATTCTTTTATAATAAATAACTTTTTCTCTATTGTGACTTTCTATTTGTTCATTCATTATGAGTCTATTTCTTTCAGATATTTGAGCATAATCATAATGGTTGTTTTAAAACCTTTATTTGTTAATTGTAACATCCAAGTCACTTTGGGGTTGATTTCCAATGACTGTAATTTTTCTTTTTTTAATTTTTAATTTTTTATTAACATATAATATATTATTAGCCCCAGGGGTACAGGTCTGTGAATCACCAGGTTTACACACTTCACAACACTCACCATAGCACATACCTTCCTCAATATCCATAACCCAACCACCCTCTCCCTCTCTCTCTTTCTTTTTAACAGTAGGGCTTCTTTTTTTTTTTTTTTTTATTTATGTACTTGTCAGAGAGAGAGAGAGAGCACAAGCAGGGGGAGTGGCAGAGGGAGAAGAAGGCTTCCTGGAGGGAAGCCTGATGGAGGACTCAATTCCAGGACCTTGGGATCATGACCTGAGCCAAGGCAGATGCTTAACCGACTGAGCCACCCATGCTTCCCACTTCTCTTTCATTTGAGTCATATTTTCTTCTTCTTCTATGCCTAGTAATTACAGATTATATCATGCATATCATGCATATTGTGAAGAGTGTGTTTTAGGGACTCTGGGTTCTGATATCTTATCATAAAGGGTATTGCTTTTTTGTCTCTGCAAGCAATTAACCTGGCTGATCACAAATTATAAATTCCCCTGTGCTTTGTAGCAACTAAAATTTCTGTTTAGGTCTTTTAGCCTTCTCTGGGTTTTTTGGTATTTGCCCAACATATGCTTAGCTTAGGGTTGGCTAGAGATTTGGGCAGAATTTATTCACAGAATTTGGGGCTTCCTCTCTGTAGCTCTCTTTTTTCCAGTACTTCTCCCTTCACTTTCCATCCACCACTTCCCTGGATTTTGTCTTCTGATTTGTTTTTAAAATTTTTATTAACTTTTATTTTTAAAAAAGATTTATTAATTTATTTTACAGAGAGAGAGAGGGAGCACGAACAGAAGGGGCAGAGGGAGAGGAAGAGAGAATCTCAAGCAGGCTCTGCACTCAGCGCAGAGCCTGACGTGGGGCTCCATCTCAAGACCCTTAGATCAGGACCCCAGCCGAAGCCAAGATTTGGGTGCTCAATGGATTGTGCCACCCGGGCACCCTTGAGTTCTGATTTCTTAGCCAATAAATTTTCTATAAAATCTTAGCCAGCTTTCTGTGGTATCAACTGGGGACTGCTTCAGGTAAAAGAACAGAAAAATGGGCAATTTTCCAGTGTCATACTTTTCCTCTAAATGATGATCACCTGCAGTTTCTGCCCACTTTTGGCCACCCTTAAATGGCTTCAGGTGTTGTTTTTTGTGTTTTGTCCAAAGTTTATAATTATTATTTTGAGAAGATTGATCTAGTATGAGCTACTCTATTTCTAGAAATGGAACCTTATTATCTATTGTTGCCTAATGATCTTATGGGTTAATTCCTTATTTGTTTTATTAAAATAGTATGGTAAAGCCACTGGTAAGCAATGTTTAGTTCAGCATCAGAAATGCTTCCATTAATTAATTAATTAAGCCTCATTCTAAAAAGAATTTAAGTTGGCTATAAGCACATGTATACATTTGCAACATAATATTAAATTTGACGGGAGAAACTGTCTTATCAAAATTTTGTTACTTAGCCAAAAATGTATTTGATAAAGGTTTCCTGATTTTAACATGTCCATGTGTCTAGTGATGTATTTTCCATGTGAGTAATATAAGACTATGTGCATTATAATTAATTTATAATTTCTTGTCTAAGGAAAGTGGTCCTAAGCTGCTTTTTAAAAAAAATTTATTTTTTCAGTGTTCCAAGACTCATTGTTTATGCACCACACGTGATCCTGGGGGCCTGGGATGGAGTCCCACATTGGTATCCCTGTTAAGCAGGTAGCCTACTTATATCTCTCCCTCTCTCACTGTGTGTGCTCTTTAGCTCTTACTCTCCCTCAAATAAGTAAATGAAATCTTTTTTAAAAAAGTACAGAAGTCTTAAAATAATTGTGGAATTGAGGAATGTTTCTTTGAAAACTGGATAGTTTCCACAGACAAAAAGTTTTATAATAACTGAAAAAATTCAAGAATCTTTTTCCAGTGATTTTTTTTTTTCTACTTCCTTGGAAAAATATAAACTCTTCTTATTTTGCCTACTTCTAGACTTCATCCTCCAGAATCCTCTTTATATTAATTGTGCAAAGTATGGATGCTAAAATAGATACTAAACTTTGTAGAAAACTATAGTAAAAGAGTTGAGTTGGGCCTAAAAAATAGAGAATTTTCATTATTTTAGAGCATGATCTCAGAAAGATTCTCCTTATCCTTCTTTTCCAATGAGACAAAAAAAAATGTTTGTGGGCTTTAAAAAATTCCATTTTAACTTTACATCATAGAACATCATCCTGTTAAAAAAACTATAATGTTTTCCTTGGTTAATTTATCATTCCATTTGATTGATGAGTACTTAGGTCCTCTTGGAACACTAAGGTTAATACTGTTATAGCACTGTTGCTAGGCCACAGGGGAAGAGGATGCTGAGTAACTGCATATCTCTGCTCAGTAATAAATTCTGAGGTGCCAATGCTCTCAACCCAGTATTTCAACATGGTTAAACTTACCTGGGAGACAAAGATTTGTGGGCAACTCTAGATCCATTGCTTTTATTTTTATTTTTTTAGGATTTTATTTATTTATTTGACAGACAGAGATCACAAGTAGGCAGGAAGGCAGGCAGAGAGAGAGGAGGAAGCAGGTTCTCCGAGGAGCAGAGAGCCTGATGTGGGGCTTGATCCCAGGACCCTGGGATCATGACCTGAGCCAAAGGCGGAGGCTTTAACCCACTGAGCCACCCAGCTGCCCCCATCCCTTGCTTTTAAAGATCACATTTCCTAATTAGACTCCCCTTCAAAACATTCTTATTAAAGTCAGACAATTATTTATACCATATTTTATAGAAGCTTGAATATTAATTCCAAATTTTTAAATGATTAGAATTTTAACAAGCAATAAAAACAAGTATTATAATACATGATAAGTATAATTTATTAATAAAAATAAATATTAAGTAAATAATATATAATAAAATAATATTTTTGAGAACTCAAATACATGTTATTTAATTTTCTTTACCCAACACCAGTATTTTCTTTTCTTTTAAAGATTACATTTATTTATTTGACAGAGAGAGACAGAGAGAGCAGAAGCAGGGAGAGTGGCAGGAAGAGGGAGAGGGAGAAGCAGGCTCACCGTAGAGTAGGGAGCCCAATATGAGGCTAGATCCCAGGACTCTGAGATCATGACCTGAGCTGAAGGCAGACGCTTAACCGACTAAGCCACATAGGTACCCCCCAGTATTTTCTTATATAATGAAACAGTAAACGATTTCTTTGAAGCACATGCTATGTGGCCAAAGACAACAAATATCATTCACAAGAGGTAATCCATTTGCAGAAGAGGATAAAACATTCTCTGAAGTAGCCACTAGTAAGTTTTATCCAGGTCCTATTCCCACACTATCCTGACAAATGACTGACCTACGAGAAGTCTGAAAAAGTTGTGTACTCCAAATTACGAAAAGTATCTAACAAAAATGTGAGACTTTTAGCTTTATGAATGGCGTAAATTTTCTGATTTATGTAAATAAACATTTTATTATTTGATCCAAACATGAAAGCTTTCATTAGTTATCAGTATGTGCTTTGTTATGCTTCTAAATTTAAAAAAAAATGTTGTTCTGTTTATGTAATTCTGGATTGATGTTTTATTATATTTGCTCATTAAAATTAAGCAAAGGGCACTGATTTTTAGTTGTGTTTGGAGATTATAGAGTGAAAAGAAATCTAAATGTTTCCTTATGAAGTGTCTGGGAAACAGCTTTGGGGTAAAAAAAATAACTAAAGACAAGGATTTTCTTCAAATCAACTCATCATAACTCGCCAATTAACTGAGTTATTTCCTGTCTCTTTATCATGGCATGTTAGGTCCCAGACCCTGGGTCAAGGTTTGGCAGGATACAGTGGGAGTAGGAGCTGGATAAAATTTACTAGTGGCTACATAAGATAATGTCTTAACCCTCTTCCTTTATTGCTTCTACAAATGGATTGCCTCTTAAAAAAGACATTTGTTGTCTTTGGCCACCCAGCATGAGCTCCAAGGAAATACTTTTTTGTTTCATTTTGTGAAAATATATTGGCATTGGATAAAAAGAATTAAATAACTTATGTATTTTGTGTCCTTGACAAAAATTATGAAATGAGGGTGACATCAGTGAAGACAGCTTAGGGTAAGCCAGAGGGCAGTGATGGGGCTCCCTTTTTCTTTTTACTTACTTTTAGTCTTTATTTTAATTAGTTTATTTTTATTTAAATTCAATTAGCATATAATGTATTATTGTGGGGCTTCCATTTTCTTAAATACTTACTTTATATGGGCTCAATAGAGCCACATGTACCTCATAAGAAAATTCTAACATCCCTCTCATTTGCTCCTTTTCTGTCAATATGGAACAGATGAAGATGAAAGATATGATGGAATTGGATTTTCAAATTACCAATCAGAAAGCCTTTTTTCTCCTTTCTTTTTACCAAAGGGAATTTCTGTTAGGGCTACAAGAAACCAACCATTTGGATCAAGGTAGAAAATAAAAGTTTGAGAGGAGAACCATTATTATTGTAACTATGTTTGTAGATATTTTAATTTTGCCAACCCACTTGAAGGCATTTTCCATACTGTCCTAGTGAGACCAGCCATATGGATGGAAGATGACCTCATTTCTTCCAGAATCACTGTGCGCCCAAAAGCCATCTTATTGGTATAGTTACTTGGCATTTATTCTTGTGGGGTAAGGACACCTAGGATACAAGACACAAATCATCACTTATGGGGCTAATTCTCCAGGTTTATAAAGAGATTTATCTTTAAAAGTTGTGAGTACAGGTATTCCAAGTAACAAAAATAATAAAAACAGTTAACATGATATGTTGTGCATGAAGCTAAAGATTTTATTATACTACCTTATTCTATCCTCATACCTCACAAGTATCATTAGTATGCCTTTTTAAAAATGGGGACACCAAGACTTACATGATTTGGCTGATGTCACACATAATGTAGAGGACCTAGGTTGTAATTTTAGGTCTGCCCTTCTGTAAAGTTCTCTTCAGTAACTGCCATATCCTACTATTTATTTATTGGTAAAATTTATCAAATTCAATTGACTCATCAAATTAATCAAAATAATATGATTAATGTAGAAAACTGAATTGAATGAGCCAGTTTATATGGAGACAGCAAGAAGTTACTCCTATGAAATTTGCTTTGTTTAATTTAAATGTCTACTTATAAGCAGACAGAAGATAATCTATTGTGTGGAAATTTTCAAGGTGTGGCCTGGAGATCCCTGGAGGTCACTGAGACCTTTTCAGGCGCATGTGTGGTCAAACCTATTTTCATATTAAGATGAAGATATTATTGGGATGCCTGGGTGGCTTAGTTGGTTAAGCAGCTGCCTTTGGCTCAGGTCATGATCCCAGCATCCTGGGATCGAGTCCCACATCGGGCTCCTTGCTCGCCAGGGAGCCTGCTTCTCCCTCTGTCTCTGCCTGCCACTCTGTCTGCCTGTGCTCACTCTCTCTCTGACAAATTAAAAAAAAAAAAGATGAAGATATTATTAATTTCTTTAAAAAATTTATCTGAGGAGTATACATTGGAGTTTTCCAAAGGGTATATGGTGTGATATCATAATAGATTGAAAGCAGAAGGAAATGTGAGAATATGTCTGCAGTCTATAAAGTTAGACATCAAAGGAGATCTACAAAAAGATAAAGCAATTCTAGTCTCCTCAGTAAATAATTTCTTTTGTTTTGGAAAATATAATTATTTTGCATAAATATATATTTATGTTAACATTTAATGGGTTTAAAAGTTTGAAGTATGTGGGAACCTCTGCTCTAGTGTAACTTAAAGTTTGGATGGAAATGGTTGTTGGGTTTAATTGTCAAAGATTATTTCCCCCTTTCTTTCCATTGATCTCTAGCAGAGGAACTAGAATCTTGAAAGGAATTTCTCAGTGCAAGGTGGAGCTATGGAATCTTGTATACATTTTCCTGGGACAGCAGACACCTCTCTGATGATCTTCCCTGCTCATAACATCTCTCAGAGTGACAGGACCCTGGCAGCCATGATTATGTTACAGATGCCAATTCCTTGTCAGTGTCAGTTGGGACAGAGCAACTGAAGTGGTGCCAGTTAGATAGTTTTTCTTTATGGCTGCACCTGAAGCAGTGGGGAAGTACCTAGAGAAAGATGGTCTGAAGAGTCAGAAGAAACAAATGTACTGAGAGAAATAAGGAGGAGAAATGGAAGGGGAGTACTGTGTTCCCAATGGGTCTTTGTTCTAGACCCTTCGGAAGCTTGTCTGCTTTCATATCTCTGGAATTTGTGAATTACCTCTGTAACCTTGGAATACATTTTCTCCTTCAATTACCTAGCACAAGTTGACTTCTGGTATTGTCAACCAAACAGATCTTTTCTAAGGCACTTAATTTCTATAAAGCTGAAATTCTTGTGCAGTTGGATATGTTACTCTTATTTAAAGATACAATTGAAAATATGTCAGAAAAAATTGAAAGTAATTTGTTGTAAGAGACCATTAATAAGAAAATAGGTCAAGTCATCCCCATTTGAATTTCAGCAGTGTTTATAAACATCACTGGCTTCAGAAGGGCAAGCAAAACATGGTAGATGGACAATTGAGGAACATCTGTTTTTTATTGCTCTACCTGATAACCTAGGAGTCTCTAGTCACTGCTCTGCTGAATGGGAGTGTAGTTGTGTGAGTACACATCACAGACAGATCTTCTGGCCTAATCACTTCATTTTAGTTATTACATTTTAGTTTTTAGTAAACTCTGAAGGGTCAATTCTGCCATGTTTACCGCTGTCTTGCCAAGGGCTTAGACTTAGATCAGTGCCTGGGACAGTGTGAGCACTCAGTCAGTATTTAGAGAATGAATAAATAAGTGATCATTTTAAATAGTCATGTAAGAGGATCACAGACCAAATACTATGTGAGTTAACATCTTATCAAAATTTTATTTTGATTTTTACTTTTAAAGTTCAGATTTGAAATGCAATTTTCACTGAGATAAAACAGCATTCTTTTTTCTCATCATAAGCACTTTCCTAGCATCTCTCCTCCTCAACCCCCACTCCTTCCCTCTCTCTCTTTCTCTCTCTGACACACACACACACACACACACACACACACACACACACACACACACCATCCAGAGTCTTGCTGCTGGAAGCAACATCACTCCCTTCCTTGACTCTAGTCAATCTTAGCAGAATTTTCTCCTTTTTAAGTCCCTGGATTCTGTGTGGCTTAGTGATAAGACGATAAGTGATAAGATGCTACAACACTTGTATGATGGGGATTAGCAGAAGATTAAGATAGAATGAGTGACTGAAACCAGATCAAGGAAAGATCTGAAGTCCAAGCTGAGGAGTTCAGGCTCTATCTTATGAACATTAGGGTACCCTAGAAGAGTATTACATGTTCTTTGACTCTCTGACTTCTTTTTATTGGAAGAAATGCATCTTTTAGAAGATTAATAGGGCATAAGGCCTTATTATGCAGAATGGATTGAAATCTGAAAACCAATGGCTGAGAAGACAGTTAGGGGCTATTAAGGGCTATATTCCTTATATGTGGGAAATACATTCCCAGTTCTCCAGTGGATGCCTGAAACCATCGATAGTACTAAACCCTATATATACTATGTTTTTTCCTATGCAGACATACTTATGATAAAGTTTAATTTATAAGTTAGCCAAAGTAAGAGATTAACAACAATAATAGAATAGCACAAAATAACAATATGCTGTAATAAAAATTATGTGAATATGGTCTCTCTCCCTCTTTCTCAAAATGTCTTATTGTACTGAACTCATCCCCCTTCTTGTGATGATGTGAAATGATAAAATGCCTGTAATGAGATGAAGTAAGGTGAATGATGTAGGCATTGTGATGTAGTATTAGGCTACTATTGACCTTCTGATTATATGTAGAAGGAGGATCATTTGCTTCTGTATGGTGGTTAACCATGTGCTAACTGAATCCATGGAAAACAAAACCTCAGATAAGTAGGGGACTACTGTATTATGGCCTGGGTATGGAGTAATAAAGATACTATTTAGTTTCTTCTGACAGTGACTATGAAAAAAGGTACTTGGAGATTCATCATGTACCTCTAGAGTACAGAAGGAGAAGCAGCATTATATTTCTTTTTCTCAAGAATCTTGTGCTCTGAGCAGAGCATAGGTAGGACATATAAGTGAGATTTAGATGTTGATATAATTATATACTTTCTGCATTGTAAGAGTTTCATGCCTCCATGCCATTGCTATTATTATTTCATCTTCCTGGAATGTCATCATCCTCACCCTCACCCAATCAAAATCCTCCTCATCCTTTAGGTTCATTTCCTCTTTGTCACCTTCCTTGATCTGCTAATCAGAATTAAGATCTTCTTCCTCCTATCTTCTATAGAAATAACTAGCTTCTTCAGTAGACTATTACTCCATTATGCCTTCTATAGTGTCCATCTCCTACTACAATATGGACTCTTAGAGAAAAGGGACAATGATGGACCCGACTTGGATCCCCCACAGTGTCTAATCCGTGGCTTTGTACTTAGAAGAAAATGAGTTTTGTATAGTATACACTTTGTGGCATGTTTTCAAAATGAAGTCAAAGTTTTGCCTATATTCTTTGTAACTGAGAAGCCATTAGATAGGGCATTTTATTTACGTACAGTGGTCACAACATTGCAAAAATGTAAATTATTTCAGTTAAAGTTGTGAAAATCATATACTTTGTGTTCACACCTACCAGTTTCCAACCTACTGGGCAGGTTTGGATGACTTGCATAGCTATTCTCTTTCCTAATGTTAACTAAACACCAAGATTATATAGTAAACCTTTAAGTGGTTGCTTCAGAGCTGAATCCCACGTTTTCAAGCTCCCTGCTTCTTTGGGAGATTAAATGACATGTAATTTAACTGTGTGGGTCTAGCAAGGCTTACTCTAAATGGTGTGCATGATTTGGAAAGGTTCATTAGTCAGATCTAATGACTTGACTACACCCTTCAAAACATGAGGGATTAGGACTCATTCAGTTAAATGAATTGGTACGCAGGAGTAGGTTCATGACTCAGATGGCATAAATGCCTTTTACAAGTTTTTAGCAGAGGAAAAGGAGGTAATGACTCTGGACTTGCATTTATATAGTCTTTCATCCAAACCCTGTGTCTTAAAGTACTTTGTTCCTCTAACAAATTACTCAGCATTTAAATACAACTCCTGTCCATTCTGGGTAGAGTAGAAGTGAATGCAGACTTTAATATGAGGTTGGGTATGCAGTGGAGGCCTACTGCTTTACTCATTTGCCTCCTGGATACAGAGATCCTAACTCTTCTATATGAGATTGAGGTAAAATTACATTGTACAGCATTATTCAGTTATATTCAAACTTATTTCTTGGGGCTTAATAAACACAAAACAGAAAAGATTCTTAAATTGCAAGGCTGAGACTGCAGAACACCCTGACCATTGGAGCAGAGACCAACTTTTCTCTGGAGCTCAAAATTTCCTTCCACCCCAAAAGAGGGAAGGAAAAGGAAGTCCTATTTCTTGTATCTCCTGCTTTCTTCCTTTGTTATCAAATTTAGGATGTTTTAGGCAGCAAGCAATATATAAGCACAGAAAAAAACCTTTGTGAATTGTTTTTTAGAAGCGGCTAATGTCTGATTGTCCTTGACTGTTTAATTATCATGAATACTTTACCCTACACACAGGCTGTGGGCAGTAGTGTCTTCCATGGAAGTAGTTAGAGAAGGTCAAGGGAACAGGTGTCCACCTTATTTCTGTAATTTGGCAAAGTCTGTGGTGTTTGCTAGTGAGTAGACTCTCAATATTCATTTTTTTTTTCCAGATCTACGCACCATTTTGTCCTCAGCTTAGCAGAACAAATGGAACAATTATTGTTGTGTTTGGAGAGCTACTGCTCTGAGGATTCTTATTCAAAGTATACTCAACAAATTATTAATTCCAGAGTAACATTAATTAATTTATAGAGGACACTGAAGAATATGTTTATTATCTTATTCTAAACTTGAGTAATTCAGCCATTCATGCATGTATTCATTCAAGCAATATTTATTGAGGGGCTACAATATGCCAGACACCGTCCTAGATCCTGGAGAGACAGCAGAGAACACAAACTTGAAGTGCAAGATCATGAATCAAAGGCGGTTGAGTGGGACTCTAGTCTAACTCTTTATTTTACAAATGAGGAATCTGGGATTGCCCATCCTTTGGGTATTGCAGTTATGGATAAGAAACTTTAAGGTGGGCAGCAAGTGGGATGGGGGAAGGAATCCCACCCAATAACTAAATCCAAGAGTAAAACAGAATTTGAAAAATCATTTCCATTAGATTTAGTCAAATTTAGAATAAAGAGGAAGCATCTTCTTTTACCTGTAATGCTATAAAACCTACTTCAAAGCAGAAAAGACATATTATGTATTGAAGCTTATACTATTGAAAAAAATAGCATTTCAGTGACATCTAGTAAGTGGTTACTGGATGTGTAGCTAAGTCCTTTCACCTATATTATCTTATTTAATCCTTCAACCACCCCATGAAATAGGGATTATAGTTCTCATTTTATAGAGGGACAACTGAGTCTAAAGACTAAGTAATTTGGTAAATAAGGGATGGGACCATGCCCTCTGAGGCAGATTTTCTGATGCTTAGCCCAGCACTGTTTGTACTGTGACATGCCACACAGCACTCCTACCACCTAGGCGTGTATAGAACCACAAAAGACCCTGAATAGCCAAAGCAATCCTGAAAAAGAAAAGCAAAGCTGGAGGCATCACAATTCTGGAATTCAAGCTATATCAAAGCTGTAGTGATCAAGACAGTATGGTATTGGCATAAAAACAGACATATAGATTAATGGAACAGAATAGGAAACCCAGAAGTGGACCCATAACTATATGGTCAATGAATGAATCTTCTTTTTTAAAAGATAGATAGATTGATTGATTGACTGATTGTAGGGCAGGGGAAGGGCAGAGGGACAGGGAGAGAAAGAATCTCAAGCAGACTCCCCATTGAGCATGGAGCCCAATGCAGGGCTCAATCCCAAGACCCTGAGATCATGACCTGAGATGAACTCAGAAGTCAGTGGCTCAACTAAGCCACCCAGGTGTTCCTATGGTCAATGAATCTTTGACAAAGCAGGAAAGAATATCCAATGGAAAACAGTCTCTTCAACAAATGGTGTTGGGAAAATTGGACAGCCACATGCAGAAGAATGAAACTGGCTCACTTTCTCACACCAAATACCAAAATAGACTCAAAATGGATGAAAGACTTAAATGTGAGATAGGAATCTATCAACATCCGAGAAAACACAGGCAGCAACCTCTTTGACCTTGGCTGTGGCAACTTCTGGCTAGACAGGTTTCCAAAGGCATGGAAAACAAAAACAAAAATGAAGTATTGGGACTTTATCAAGATAAAAAGTTTTTGCATAGTAAAAGAAACAATCAATACAACTAAAAGGCAACCTAGAGAATGGGAGAAGATATTTGCAAATAACATGTCTGTTAAAGGGTTAGTATAAAAAATATATAAAGAATTTACCAAACTCAACACCCAAAGAACAAATAATCCAGTTAAGAAATTGTCAGAAGAGGGGCTCCTGGATGGCTCAGTGGGTTAGGCCCCTGCCTTCAGCTCGGGTCATGATCTCAGGGTCCTGGGATCGAGCCCCACATCGGGCTTTGTGCTAGGCAGGAAGCCTGCTTCTCCCTCTCTCTCTCTCTGCCTGACTCTCTGCCTACTTGTGATTTCTGTCTGTCAAATAAATAAAGTTGAAAAAAAAAAGAAATTGTCAGAAGACATAAATAGACATTTTTCCAAAGAAGACATCCTGATGGCTAACAGTCACGTGAAAAAATACCCATTTTTCACGCCATATTTCATTTTTACGCCATTCAGCATCAGGGAAATATAAATCAAAACCACAATTAGAAAGCCCCTCACACTTGTCAGAATGGCTAAAATGAACAACACAGGAAACAACAGATGTTGGTGAGTATGTGGAGAAAGGGGAACTCTCTTACATTGTTGGTGGGAATGCAAGCTGGTACAGCAACTCTGGAACAATATGGAGGTTCCTCAGAAGTTAAAAATAGGATCAATTTTCCAGCAATTGCACTATTAGGTATTTACCCAAAGAATACAAAAACATAGATTTGAAGGGCTATATATATACACATATACACACAATGGAATATTCTTCTATATATTCATATATACATATATATGTATATCACACACACACACACACACACACACACACAGAAATATTACTCAGCCATCAAAAAGAATGAAGTCTTGCCATTTGCAATGACATAGATGGAACTAGAGTGTATTAAGCTAAGCAAAATAAGTCAGAGAAAGACAAATAACATATAATTTCACTCACATCTGGAATTAAAGAAAAAAAAAACAGATGAGCATATGGGAAAGAAAAAAGTAGAGAGAGGAAAACAAGCCATAAGAGACTATCAATGATAAAGAACTGAAGGTTGGTAGAGGGAGGTGGGTGGGGATGGGCTAAATGTGTGATGGGTATTAAGGAGGGCACTTGTGTTGAGCACTGGGCATTATATGTAAGTGATGAATCACTAAATTCCACTCCTGAAACCAATGTTACACTATATGTTAACTAACTAGAATTTAAATAAAAATTTGAAAAGGAAAAAAAAGAATGGATGCTGTACTTTGTCAATTGAGAGGACCATATGGTTCTTTTTCTTTCTTTTATTTATGTGGTGTATAATATTCATTGATTTGTGAATATTAAACTACCCTTGAGACCCAACAATAAATCCCATTTGATCATGGTGAATGATTCTTTTAATATATTGTTGGATTTGATTTGCTTGTATGTTGTTGAGAAATTTTGCACAGATGTTCATCGGGGATATTGGCCTGTAATTCTCTTTTTTAGTGGAGTCTGTCTGGTTTTGGAATCAGGATGATGTTGGCCTCATGGAATGAGTTTGGAAGCTTTCCTTCTATTTCTAGTTTTTGGAACAGTTTGAGAAGAATAGGTATTAACTCTTCTTTAAATAGAATAATAGAATTCTTCTGGGAGGCCATCTACTCTGGATTTTTGTTTGTTGGGAGATTTTTGATTACTGATTTAATTTCTTTTCTGGTTATCAGTCTATTCAAGTTTTCTATATCTTCCAGTTTCAATTTTGGTAGTTAATATGTTTCCAGGAATTTATTCATTTCTTCCAGATTATCCAATTTCTTGGCATATAATTTTTCATAATATTCTCTTATTGCTGCTTATATTTCTATGGTATTGGTTGTGATTTCCCCTCTATTATCTGTGATTTTATTTATTTGGGTCCTTTCTCTTTTCTTTTTGTTAAGTCTGGCTAGAGGCTTGTAAATTTTGTTAATTTTTTCAAACAACCAGTTCCTACTTTCATTGATCTGTTCTGGGTTTGTTGTTGTTGTTGTTATTGTTGCTTCTACATCATTTGTTTCTGCTCTAATCTTTATTATTTCCCTTCTTTAGGCTTCATTTGTTCTTTTTCTAGCTCCTGTAGGTGTAAGGTTAGGTTGTATACTGGAAATTTTTCTTGTTACTTGAGGTAGGCCTGTATTGCTATATACTTCCCTCTTAGGACCACTTTTGCTGCATCACAAATGTCTTGGATTGTGATATCTTAATTTTCATTGTTTCCATGTATTTTTAAATTTCTTTTTTAATTTCCTGGTTGACCCATTCATTCTTTAGTATGATATTCTTTAACTTACATGTGGTCCTTCTAATTTTTTTCTTGTGGTTTCATAACATTGTGGTCTGAAAATATGCATGGTATGATCTCAATATTTTTATACTTGTTGGGGCATGATTTGTGACCCAGTATGTGACCTATTCTGGAGAATGTCCCATGTACACTTGAAAAGAATGTGAATTTTGCTGCCTTAAGATGAAATGTTCTGAATATATCTGTTAAGTCCATCTGGTCCAGGGCATCATTCAAAGCCCTTGTTTCCTTGTTGATTTTCTGCTTAGAGGATCTGTCCATTGTTGTAAGTGGGATGTTAAAGTCCCCTATTATTATTGTGTTATTATTAATGTGCTCCTTTATGTTTGTCATTAATTTTTTATATATTTGGATGCTCCCATATTGGGGGCATAAATATTTATACTTACTAGATTTTCTTGTTGGATAGATCCCTTTACTATGATACAGTGCCCTTCTTCATCTCTTATTACAGTCTTTGTTTTAAAATCTAGTTTGCGGGATGCCTGGGTGGCTCAGTTGGTTAAGCAGCTGCCTTCGGCTCAGGTCATGATCCCAGCGTCCTGGGATCGAGTCCCACATCAGGCTCCTTGCTC